>MJUU01007283.1:354-29744 GCA_002080025.1 Modiolus philippinarum
TATTTGTGTTTGTGTTAGCGCTAGCGGCATATCACCTGTTAATTGGTTGTTTGTTAGTCTTAATGTTAAACAAGATGTGTTTTTGTATGCTTTAGCTAAATTCTTTCTCTGACCTTCGGATAAACCAAGACTATAGTTAACGTATTTACTACCTGCGGTACTCATTTTTTATTAAGTCTAGATAATTATTATGTCGTTTCCAATTGTGTCTAAAATTATATCTTCTTCGTTCAGTACAAGGGCAAAGATCCTATAAGCAGCGGCTGGAGCCTGATTCAGTCTGTAATGTAACGTCAAAGATGTACTGTCCATACTCACCGATTCGTCTACGTAAGTCAAAACAAAATAGATTAATCCATACAAGGAGCCGAAGTTGCTAAGGGTAAGCATATTCCCGATGTCATGGTCGTTGCTTGCGTTAGGCTTAAAATTACAGGCATCTCTGAAGATTCTGCTGATTTGATTCGAACTATATCCTGTTTCCGGGTAAAACGTGCCGGCGCCAACCTCTAATCTAGCAGTTAAGAGACTACCATTTGTGTTTGCTGCGTTTACTTTAAATGTATCAAGTAACAGAGGATTTTGTTCTTGATCAACATCCTTCCCGTTTCTTTGTAAAAACACAATTACATGTTTCGGGTGTTTTATTCCTGTTGTAATACGAAACGACCCTTCAACAGATTGACTCGAGATATTAGTGTGAATGGATTCTCTTAAGTATGTCCATCGCCTTGGTTTCATGTAATTTTGTAACACATCCGTTAAACCAACAGAATTTAATTTTAGTCTAGGAATCCAAAGTTCAAAATGTGTAATTACAACTCTACCGTCATCAGCGCCATCAGCCTTGTATAATAAATAATTGTCGTTGTTTATTTCTACTGTTATTCCCATTTGTGCTGGGGTAAAAAATTTTGTTCCAACGAGGCAAAGAAAGAAAATCTATTTAATGGTATTTCCGCCGTTACTTCTTTTCTTGTATTAGTTAAAGCTGTTCTCGCAGCAAATCCTATATTGTCAGCAGTGGTTGCAACATTATCAGGGTAAATAAAGCTGTTTTTGCCTACACTACTCACATATCCGTCTGAAAACGTAAGCAATGATTTGACGTGATTAACTAGAGATAAATTATTACAGTCGTAAACTGTTTTTCTGTTTTGGTGGACTGTCATTTGACTAAGAAAATTTGTTACATCTGAAATAACGGATATTGTGTTATCATCTGGTGATGCTCCGTCAGCTAGTTTTTCTACTTTGAACTTAATTAAAAAATGCCCATTGTACCAGTCATAAAACGAAGCCCTATCGTTTATACTAAATTTGTAATCCGTTTTGACTTGTGCTTCTCCATTTTGTGGAGTTCTTATGGGAGTGTCTAGTAAAAAGTTACAATACTCATATCGATCACAGAACTGTGTTCCTCTAAACATTTTTTATTACCGTATTATTATTTTCTTTCTAATATAAAAATGACAGAGTTTATAAGCAGTGTCTTAAACAGGTTAAACAAGAGTTTTGAGCGTTGGAAAAAGAGTAAAACCTATAAGATTTTTGTTTTACTTATGAGATGCTTAAACCGCAAGCGACGTAAAAAATGTGAGTAAAACCTACTTTATACTTGACTGTTTTGACAAAACGTGTCAGTACGTTTCTTGTTATATTCTACTTTTTTACTTTTAAAGTGGTAGTTTTGACCGTTGTAGAAACAAAAATAGAAAACATGATTTTTGTTATATGCTCCTGGATAGTAGTTGATATCCCATAAAATCGTAGCTTTTCAAAAACATGTTTTCGAAAAGCTACGATTTTATGGGATATCAACTACTCCCGTTTTCTCATAGTTATATAAACATTTGAATAAAACCCAATGAAGTTCGACTACTAACTCTAATACCACTATGTTGGAAAAGAAAAGCATACAACAGAACGTAATTTAGAATGATGGGTCAAACAGTGCTCGCCGCTGGCTCAAGGAACCTAGTCTGCTGGTAAAACACTCTCGCACTACGGAAGAAAAAGAATCTCAAAACCTGTATGCTTATTCAACTATAGGGAAACGGGACAGATAAAGGGGAGGTTTGGGAACCTATAACCAGTTTAACCCTACCGCTGGCTTTTACCAGTGCCGGTACGACTGTCCCGAGTTCCTATCGTTTTTAACGTTTGTCTTTTGTCTTATTCGTGTTTTTCCTGCGTAGTTCCTCATCAGATTGTGGCATGTAATTATAATTTTGAGCCATTGAAGGTGTTTCCTGTTATCCATGTTTGCTTGTAGTTGCAAACATCTATTTTTTGTATTATTTGCTTGATTGTGCTTGCCTTTTTGAACTGCTATCTATTAAAACTTACATTCAAAGAGTTGAAGAAGAATGCATATATTGGGAGTAGTTGTAACAAATTTTCTCAAACCAGTTTTTAATGGATGTCCATAGAAAATGTCCACTTCGCAACACCAACGATAAATAGCAAACTAAGCAAGTGTTCTTTAATTTAAAGCGCATTTACTGTTATAGAAATGTTAGTCATCCTCTTTTCTATCTATAAGATAGGTTAAAACAAATGCGTTACAATCCTTTACTCTCTCGTTTAATTCAATTTGCTTGTACAGTTACCACCGTATTTTTTGTCCACCTCGCAACGGTAAATATTTCCAAGGGACGACGTAATCATGAAATAATGAAAATCATAATCATCAAAACTGACGTTGTGCTTTGTACGTAAATTCTTCAACTATGTCTCTAGGAAATATAGCAAAGAAGAAATTCCCATTGATATGTAAATATGTCCACTGTACAAAGGTCCACTTCGCAACGAGACAAGGACGCGTTGTCTAGTGGACAAAACCTCGTACTAAATTAGACATACTACTGCATTTCTACTGCTTGTCGGCTATTTAAACAAGAAGTAGCGTACAGGTTTCAACTGCATTTGACAGCTAAATGTATGATTATGTCCACTACGCAACGACCTCATTCACTCCTTGTAAATGTTGCTAAGTGCAACGTTGCATCATGCACATTTTCGTACATTTCAAATTTTTTATAAAGAAAATCTGTATAGAAATTTTATCTGCTTGATACTATATTGTAGGCACAAGATGAGTAATAGAGATGCTTGAATGATTTTTCCTATTGCAGGCCTTTTTCCATTTGAATTTGTCGGTTGAATATTGGATATTTTTCATAATTTTCGACTACAGACGTTAAAAGTATACTTGTTATGCTATACTAGTGATTTTGTTCATTAATCTTATTGTTATCTACTACTCCATTCCCTGCTTTTCTAGATATACTAGGAAAATACCTGTTCAAAAAACATTTTTCTCGTTTTTAAGAGGAAATTGAAACGTTGCGAAGTGGACATTTTGGGATACCCTGCTTACTTTTGATATCCTCTCTACACACTTTCGTTTATTTGCATATTCTTAATTTTGTTTCTACCGATATTAACTAAGATATTAACTAAACTCGACCACTTTCTAGCAAACACTTTTCTAGCTACCACTTTCAAGGTATGTCTAATAACCGATTCTTTAAAGGGGAAGCAACTCTCTTAAAACATTTTCTAGTGACCACTTTCAAAATATACTTCTAAATGCAGATTTTGACCTTTTCAATGTATGTAATAACATTGATTTTTTTGGTTATAGCTATTTCTCGGTCTTTTATGAGTAAATGTACATGAATTGCTCATTTCAGGACCTTCTATGATATATTGCAAATTTTGCAAACTATTGTTAACTTGGTGCCACCTTTTTGACCATTGGTGTTGTGTCATTTAGACAACGGACGACATTTTGGAATCCTTCAAACTTGTTGCAGTTTTCTGCAAAAAAGTACTTGGCTACCCATCTTTACCGCCATCCTACCGACAGGGTGGATAACCTCCCCTAAGATCCACATCAGAGGTCCAAAGTCGGCCCCAAATACTTATTTGCAGAGTACTGCAACAAGTTTGAAGAATTCCAAATTGTTCCCTACGGCAAAGCTTTTGTAGTCCGTTGTATAAATGATATATAATGCACCCATCTTTACCCCCATCCCACCGCCAGGGTGGATTACCTCCCCTAAGAACCTCGCCAGAGATTCAAAGTTGGCCCCAAGTACTTATTTGCAGAAAACACGTTTGAAGTATTCCAAAATGTTCCCTACGGCAAAGTTTTTGTCAAATAAAGTATATTGACAAATATAACGTACGCATCTCGTGTTTGTAAAGAACATTTTCTGCAACTGCATATAACTATACAAAGAAAATTTTCACATTCGTTTAACTAAATAAAACTGTAGTCCTCTCCTCTTCTTGCAACTGCTAGAGTGTATTAGATGAACACAACACCAATGGTAAAAAAAGTGGCACCAAGTCAACAATATTTTGCAAAATTTGCCAATGATGTTTGAATTGAAACGAGCGGTCTCCACTGGTCTCCTCGAGATTTTCCATATCTGCAGTTTCATAGCAAGATTACATTTTCAACCTAATTACCCATCGCTGTTTAACATTAAATTACACTATATTCATAGAAGGTCCTGAAATGAGCAATTCATGTATATTTATTCATAAAAGACCGAAAAAATAGTTATTACAAAAAAAATCAATGTTATTCAATACATTGAAAAGGTAAAATTTGCATTTAGAAGAATATAAGAGAGTTGTTGTCCCCTTTAAAGAAACGGTTATTAGACATACCATGAAAGTGGTCGCTAGAAAAGGTGTCGCTAGAAAGCGGTCGCTAGCTTGAGCTTAGTCTGATATTAAGGTATTAACAAATACTATGAAATTGCTGCGTCGAAGAAGTTTATCTTTGTGATTTTCAGTAATCAAAAGTGGACTTTTTTTGAAAATGTCCCAAATACACTTTGTACAAAATAGCTGCGATATTGTTCTATAACCATATAAATGATCTAGTTAATATTCATTATCTGCATAGTCTTTTAGTTTGTGTTTGAAGAGAAAATAATGTATGACGGATAATTAAACATTCACGGCAATTTCAGATTTTATCAAGAATTTTTGTAATGTTTTAAATGTTATTGAAAACAAAATTTTAACTTCCTTAAAATTATTTTCTAAACTTTCTGTCGACTTATAAACCATCAACACATAAGTTTGTGGTATCATCAAAATAATATGATCCTGATGGACAGTTTTTCAGGTACATGTGACCTGTTAAATCACATTGTATATACTTGTTGCGATTTCCTGTGACCGGAAACCACAAATCTCCTCCAATCAGATGGTCTGTTGTGCAGGGCGCAGTATAGGGAGCACACGTAGAGCAAAAAGTGTAAGTAGGAAATGCAGAGGTACCAGTTGGGTCCACTTGGCCATTAACAATGGCTGGCGTCGTTTGCGAATGTGTGCGAGTTACTCTAAATTGTGAACAATTTCTGTTCGGATCATATGTTGGTGGGATATAGGTATTTTTCGGAACACAGCTTCGAGCAATTGGACTGAAAATAAAGTTAAGTTGGCATGTCATCAAGATTAGTTCGCGCCAAATATCACAATGAAAGTATTTATGCGGATCACATGGATATTCGAAGTAAGGTCCATCCGTACGTGTTCCATCTCGACATGGATTGTAAGCAACACAGCCACGTACGCTGTGATCAAACATTTCTCCAGATGGACAACTCATTACCCAAGGTTTACCCCATACATCACAATGTATAAATTTAGTAACATCCGGTGGATATGAAGAGAAAAAGTCATCCCTCAGCATGTTATCAAGTGAGCATGGATTATAAGATCCCGTAAATTCTGTCTGTCCTGTCTTTTCGGGACAACTGGAACCTTGTCCAACACACTGTTCACATGATTGGTAATACGACTGGTTTTGAGGGCAATGTACAACATACAGCTGTCCCGCCTTATCACACATCAGATATTTCAGCTTTGAGAATGGATGTTCAAACTTCATTTTATTGTTCTTCAAATTTTCTACAGTACAAACATGAGGAAAGAGATTCCATTTTTCTGAAATGACACATTTTAAGATATTGTAATATAGTATATGACTGATTATATCAGTCGTAAATGATACCAAAATGTAATATGAAATTCTATAATTCTTTTTTATAAACATTGCACTAAGTTTACTTACTCCATTTGATTAATCAAAATACAAAATATTTTACGAAAGGATATGAAGTAAATGAACATGAGACCATAACACATATGTTAACTCCAACTGCAATCATTTTAATGAGCTGTATGGCCATTTCGGATATTTATTCCTCATCAGCAGCACTAAAACCCAAAGAAAGGAAATCCATAATTTCAAAAAAATTGAAATGCATAAAACCAAACGAAATCCGAATAATATAGCTAAGGACAAAACTATGAACAGATAGAATTAACCATCTCTTTGCCCCCTTGCAACTTCTACATCGTATTAGGGAATATATATATTGTCCTTGATCATATATATGCACATATTTCATTCATTTAATGATATATAGTCCTCCATATGCAACCCTAAACATTGAAGGATGATCCATGGAACAAGTGTTTCTCACATTAAAAATTGGCTATATTTTTGACTCGGCGAAAAATCAAATTTCCAAGTATAAAGTGTACAACTAAATCATGAGAACAAATATCTTGAAAATTTAATTGAGAACTGACTAACGGTTTTTGTCTTGCCCGCGACGATAAGTCGCGGAAGCGATACATGGGAATGGCGTTTCCGGTGGCGACGGAGGAGTCAACAACTGAAAACTATTGTGAATAAACAAGCTTATGTTAGTTGTAGGTCCATAGTATTTGATGTGCATTTGCATTGGTATGGGTACAAGTCAAATTCCTTATTAGTTTATGGCCCTGGCCCCTTAGTCACGCATGAACGGTCACTTTAAGTTTTTAGCAACTATTTTTAACAGCCTGTACCAGTAACCACTTGATATTTGACATGTATTTGCGTCTAGAGGAGTACATATTGATTTAACGCCCACATGGTGGCCCTGGCACCTTAGTCTCACATGAACGATCACTTTTTAGCAAGTAGTTTGTACAGCCTGTAGTAGCAGTCCTAGCCATTTTATATTTGACACGCAGTTGCGTCTTGAGGAGTACGTACCGATTCCCCGCCCATATTGTAACCCTGGTCCCTTAGTCACGCATGAACGATCACTTTAAGTTTTAGCAAGCAGATTTTACAGCCTGTACCAGTACTGTAGTCCTCGCCACTTGATATTTGACATGGAGTTGTGTTTTGAGGAGTAAATACTGATTCCCCGCGCAGATGGTGGCATGAGTGATCATTTTTTAACTTTTAATGAACACAATGGAAAATACCACCCTCTCTTTTACCTTGGTAACGGGATATCATTTTGGATCTTGAAAATACACCTCTTTGAAATGAATTATTTCATATTTCCCCTTCAAGATTAATTCTTTGGCAATCTTTTAATACAGAAATTGTGTCCGACCCCGGTATTTTTTGCCTTTTAATAATATTTTATTGTCGCCAGGTTAATTTTTGTGTGGTCGCAGTGAAGACATTTGACATCAACTATAAACAATTTAACGTAAAATAGCAGACCAATTGTTAACTTTTATTTTGTAAATGTTTTTGATTTACTGAATGCATCGTTCCTTTGTGATTTATATACCCAAACAAAAGCTTACTATCTAGCCGTTACTATGCACCATCAACAGACGGTGTGTTTCTAAAATATGGCTGATGAAGTAGACGCCCACCCCATTAGCATGTTTAGAAGGGAGATAATTTCACACAATGACTTTTCGGATCAGAATATGGAAATGTGAAAATTTCATGCACGGAAAATAGAGGACGGGTACCAAAGTGATGATAACAGCCCACAAAAGTAGGAGGGGTATATAGTTTTCGGGTACGTTGTCCGTCCGTACATCCGTCCGTCAGTAATGCTTAGGTTAAGGTATAGGTTGAAGGTTGAAGGTTGTTTACCTTGAAGGAGGTTTGATATCTTGATGAAACTTTGTATGCAGATAGACAATGACATGAACTGCAACATTTTGGAAGGAAATGGATTCCATTACCTCAAGGCCATTTGTCATTGACTTTGAATATTAGGAGTGAATATTTGATATACTACAGTGCAGGTTAAGGTTTAGGTTGAAGGTAGTTTACCTTGAAGGAGGTTTGATATCTTGATGAAAGTTTATTAAATGATACAACATAACATGAACTGCAACATTTTGGTGCCAAGCAGATGCTGCGAGTTCAAGGTCATTGTTCATTGGATTTGAATTTTATGAATTTTTTTATATTAATGCCCATTGTTTTAATTTTTGAAATTCTTCAAAACATCTCTTTTTGGTCCTTAATGTTTAAACAGCCATTTTTTTTTAAAGAATTGCAAAAAAACTTTGATTCCAATTTTGGTAAATATTCTGAAATTCACTCCTACCATTTAATTTTGGCAATTTTACCTAGCAACCACACGTTTTTTTTTTTAATTTCCTTTTGTTAAAACGCTTATTTCCAATAACTGAATTGCAAAAATCTTTTATTCCAATTTTGGCAAATTCCTGAGACTCTCAAAGACCTCTTCATTTCGGAAATTTTACCTAACAACAATGTTAATGCAAAACTTTCAGTGCAAATAGTCATTTTTCAAACATGGATTGCAAATATTCTTGATTTATATTTTGATAAATCTCCTGGAACTCTCTAAGACCATTTTATTTTTGGAATTTACCCTAGCAACCATACATTTTATGATTTCTTTTTCTCAAAACACCAAATTTCAATAATTGAATTGCAAAAATCTTTAATTCCAATTTCAGTAAATTTCCTGAATCTCTCAAAGACCAATTGATTAGGAAATTCTACCTAGCAACTACGTGAATTCAATTCCTTTCAGTAAAAACCATTTAATTTTGGAATTTACTCAAGTACGATACATTTTTTTTTATTTCTTTTTTTCAAAACACCAATTTTCAATAGTTAAATTGCATAAATCTTTGATACCAATTTTGCTAAATTTCCTGAAACTCTTCAAGATCATTTAATTTTGGGAATTTTACCTAGCAACCATACATTTTTTAATTTCTTTAGTTTCAAAAACTAAATTGAAAATATCTTAGATTCCAATTTTGGTAAATTTCCTGAAATTTTCAAATATCACTTCTTTTTGGGAATTTTTAATTCAGTTAGGCAATTGCAAAAGTCATTGATTACTCCAAATGACAATTTAAGGGTCACTTAAGTTCTGGAGTTATGCATATTGGATTGTCATTAGCGAGGCATTGTGTCCATTGACACAGATTCTCTTGTTTTATTATTATTTTTCAAAGGATTCGACAATCTTCCAATTAATATTATTTTTATTATTTTGATTTTGTTGTATTTTTTGTTATAAAGAATACAACTTGTTCTTTAAAATCTTGTTTTAAAAGGTTTATTTGCACTCATTTATACATTCACATAGAAATGTACATTGTATCACGTGTATAATAAAAATTCTATTAAATTCAATTTTCTTCTTTTCTCATAAGACTTTATGGAAATGAATGTTATATATGAAGAAAATGGGTCATAAATAATATGCTGTACTATTCTATGAAGATGTAAAAAGTGTTATGACAGAAGTGTAACAAATAAAGCACACACGAGTAAAACTAATGGACAAAATAAATATGATGGTCACTGCACGCAGAGACATATAATATTATTATATGTCTCTGCTGCAAGGTTTCAAGAGTAACTTAATTCTCTATGAAAAAAAAAAAAAACAAAATAAATAATCTTGCCCTGAGAAGAAAAAAAAATATTGGCCTTGGTTACACTGAAGATAAAAATTCTGACGTGCTCATATCACAAAATAAATAATCTGACAGAAATAAACCTTCCTGGTCGCCCCTTAGTGACACTACACAAACGTAATGCAAACAACAGTCAACAAAACTTGTTGCACAACGTGAATGATACAGTCTATGGTATAGATGTAACTTGAATTGTATGGTCTATTTAAAGTAAACTAAAATTACTTTGAAGAAAACAAGATTTTACCTAACCAAACTTTCATCAACATGATGAGAATTTGAAAATAAATGTGGTCAGCTCCGGGGGGGGGGGGGGGGGGNTAACTTGGTATTTTTTCTGGTAGGGATGTGCCAAATTGATCACGGAAACATGCCCCGAATTTATATACTTATGTACTCAAAACATACCCCAAATTTATATAACATCACTAAATTTAGGACCTGAATCTTTTTATAATTTCAAAAAATCAACAAAACAAAGCAATAAGTACATAAAATATTGAACATTAATACAGAAAATAATAATCAGGAATTATGTTGTTTCATAAATAATTGCCCTTTTTAGCTTTTTTTATACCCAAGTTTATATAAATCATCATTTCTATATGCAAATTTATATACAAATTGTTTAAAAACACACCCAAATTTATATATTTCATGCAAAAAATCATACCCGAATTTTTGGCACATCCCCGTATACCGTAATAATGGAAGTTACCCCCCCGGGGTCACCTCAGTTTCAAATTAATTTTCAGTTAGGGAGCAACCATTTGATTTTTAGGGGGATGGGCAAGGAAGGAATATTTGATTTGATATTAATTTTGTTTCATGCAATCTTTGATTCCTTCCTTGACCACCCCTTAAAAATCAAATGGTAGCTCCCTTAGAATCAGAAATGATTGGAAGGTAAGTTCATTCAGGTTATCTCAGTCTACCAAAATAAACTTCCATTACCTACATTTTAGTTCATTTGGCGCGCCATTTCGATGTTAGTTTACGACAGTATTGATGGAATATGAACTTATGTTTATAAGGTAGGATGACGATGGCAATATATTTTGATACAGTCTTAAGGCACGGACCATTTGATTTTCGGGGGGGGGGGCTTGAAATTTTACCCGAGCCAGATTATTTTTTCAGATATATACTATGCAAGGAAATTTTGTTGAGCCAGGCTTTTTTTTTCTAATGCATAAAGTCAGAGCCAGGTTATTTTTTTCAACCCAGGTACTGGCCAGAAATTTTTTTGGGCAAAAATCGGGGCCAGAATATTTTTCTCTAAAAAATACCAGCCTCCCCTGAAAATCAAATGGTCCGTGCCTAAGTGTATTTGTGAAGAGAAAATGTGCAGGGAAACCATATGTCGTAATTACGACATATTTTTTTTTCAAATGACCCCTATCGGCTTCCGTAAATGTGAACATCGTTTTTCATATTATTTTGAACGAAAATTTAATGTAATTTGAGTAGTAGTCTCGATGTTACGCAAACGATGCTACACGTGTAGATGACCAAATGTCCAGTTATTTGAACTGAGGGTCTATATATTGATATGAGAGATTGTAGGTGTAAACAGTTAGTCATAATTATGAAGACTAGCTCTGTCGCCCCGCACATGCGCACATGTCTATTTTTCGCGGAACCAAATACATTCGTGATTCGAATTACCCGGTTCCTTACCTGGAAGAAGAAGAAGTAGCTCAAGAGGAAGAGGTATGACCGTTATTGAGATGCTAGTTGATCTAATGTGAGGGATTCGTGAATTCTGCTATTTAAATAAATGTGATCATGTTCTCCATTAGCTTAAACGCATGATTTGATTTTTCCAATGTTTTTATTTTATTTGCACTTAAGAGACATAAGTTGTCGAAATGGTATTTTCAAACTAATTTCACAGTAACTTCGGTAATTTGTTATTTCTGTCTGTGAGTTAGTCATTTTGGTTTAAGTCATTTTGATTCATTATACCTTTCCTATGAACAATATATGTAATATCTCATAAAAGTTGTTACAACTTTCAAAAAGCGCCAATAAACGCAAATGACAACTAAAAAATTTCTAAAGATAAAAAACCCATTATATTTATTTGGAATAATTCCTTGGAAGTTCACTCCCCGACGGCTAAATATGTCATCATGATGAATGCCAACACATCTTTAACATTATACAATTATTGCACACCCAGATTTGTCCCTAGGGAAACAACCTCTCCAAGGGTTGACAAATCTGGATGTTTCCCGTAAGAAGAGGGACATAATTGTTTTATTATATTTTAAACAATTTACTTAGTTGGACACTAAGAAATCATAAAATATGTTGGACCTCGTCAATACACATTTATGTCGTGTTCACACGGACATTTAATACGTATCGAAAACGTTTTCGAAACGTTTCGAACACGCAATTTAGGTTCAGACGTCATAACATTTTTAAAACGTTTCGAACACGCTTCAGCTGAAACGTATTATCAAAAACGCATCAGGTATACGTTTTCTGAAACGTTTTACTTTGAAACGTTTTCGAAACGCATTGAAAAGACCATGTGAACGCAAATAATTCTAATACACATAGAAAGACATAGAATTTTTGTTTTATTTGTTTAAAATATCTGGCTAGAAAACTAATATACCAAATAAAAAAACCTTTTTAAAAAATAATACAATGCAGTTTGTTAACAGACCACGAAAAAAAAAAAAAAAAACAAAAACAAAAACAAAAAAAAACATTACTTTGGTTGCCAATGGATGCCGACCTCGGCATTTTACCATACCTTTTTAAAATGCTATCAATTATTCACAGTTGCTCTAAAACTGAAAGATGCCTCTGTTAATTCATTAGTTTTGGAAGCTGTGGATTTTTTTTGCATCGGTGTGTTGACTTTGCCATTGATCGACTCAGATCATTTCTATTGTAAACTAGAAGGAGCGATTCATGTAAACTTATTTTCACTGTAGACAATTCATCTACGTCTAGGGAGAGGGGAGAGACATAATAGTTTAAAGAAAGAACTTTGCATTGATAATTCCAAAGGCAATCCAACTGACACATCTACTTCTCTGTCAAATGAGGAGATATTACAGAACAATAAATCGTTTTTGCTTTCCTTCGGGAATTCCACCAAGGATGAAGACACCGATCTCCCCTCTTTGTAGTGGATACCAAAATTAAATAAATGCCCATATTAAGAACGATACATCACTGAATCTGCAAAATGTTAGATACAAATCCTATATCTAAGTTGCTAACCTCCATCTTGACAGCTGTTAAAGAGGACCTTCAAAAATACTGTGATACTTGCTTTTCAAGAAGCGGTGTTTTTGAAAAACTTCAAATATCTACTTGACATCTTAAACTCTCGATTATTATCACACTGTAAAAGCGACTTCTCCACAATTTACACTACCATTCCCCATGAACAACTAAAATCTCGGCTGAAAGATTTAATTCATAGATGTTTCTAACGCAAGAACGGTAAACGAAGATAACGGTACCTTGCTGTAGGAAGAGAACAAGCCTGCTTTGTGAAAAATGACTCCGAATCGGAGAAAAATATACAGAGGAAGTAGAGTTTCTGATTGACAATATACATGTATTTGTCCAGTTTGGAGGACTTATTTTTCAACAGACTATCGGAATTCATATGGGCACAAACTGTGCTCCTCTCCTAGCCGATCTGTTTCTCCACTCTTATGAGGCTGAGTTCATCGAGGGGCCTCTTCAGAATAAAGATAAACAACTGGCCTGTCCTTCAATTTTAGCTTCCGTTATATAGATTCTGTCACTAAACAACCCTCGCTTTGGTGACTTACTCATCTGATCTATCAAAAAGAGCTCGGAATTAAGGATATTACAGACACTTCCACATCGGCCTCATTCCTTGACTTTCATCTTGAAAAAATTGACAACAGAGGTAGACTTCGAACTTAGCTGTACGACAAACGCGATGACATCACTTTTCCAATAGTCAACTTCCCTTTTCTTTGTAGCAACATCCCAACAGCGCCGGTATACGGATTTTACATCTCCTGGCTCATTCGCTATTCAAGAGCCTGTGGTCGATACAGTGACTTCCTCGATAGAGCACGGTTGCTCGCAAATTGGCCACTTAATCAAGGGTATGTTACCCAAAACTTGAAGTCATCCCCCCAGAATCTTTACGGTCGACATCACCATCTTGTGTACGGCTACGGGATACATGTATCTGTTTCCCAGATGACAACATATCTTTCTTTTAATATTAAAATTTTAATTGTTGTTTCCTCTACCGGATGGATTTGACCTTACTTCCGGATTTGACATGTTCAACACGGCGTGTGTCTTATAAGAAGCAGGAGATGCTTACTCTACCGTAGCACCTGATGGTTTTTATTGGGTACAACTGTTGTTCATCTTTGTGTGTGTATGTGTATGTCTTCATTTTTCTTTTCTGTGTCGTACTATTGTTGTGTCTTTGTTTCTTTGTTGGTCCCGATGTTGCAATTGTCCTTAGATTATTCGTTTTGGATTGACAGTTCGGTTCTCACTTACTTTACTTAATTTTAGGTTTGTTTGAGCTGTCGGAATAGTTTCCTGGTATAGAGGGACACGCTCAAACGAGAAATGCATACTGCAAAGACGTTATTATTTGAGCAATCGGAAAGCTAGAGTTTCCATGCACAGAAACGCTCAAATGCTATTAAGTTACCACATAAGTTACCACATAAGTTACCACTTAAGATGTATTAGTATAAGCTGTCGGATCGCAAGAACTATTCAAGTACAAATAGACACGCTCAAATTCTATAAAGTTATCGCAGAAGACATAACTATTTGTTTAAACTGCATGAACGCAAGAGATCCCTTGCACAGTCTGACACGATCAAATGATATAAAGTTAGCGCAGTAGACGTATTATTTTGAGATGCCGGAACGCAAGAGTTCTCTGTTGCAGATGAACGCGTTCAAATGATATAAAGAAACAACAGAAGATGTTTTGTTTGAGCCGCCGTAACACAAAAGTTTCCCGGTACAGATTGACTTGCTGGAGTGCTTTAATGTACCGCGGAAGACGTATTTGTTTGAGCTGCCGAAACATAAGCTGTTCCTGGTAGTGATCGACAACAAAATGGTATAAAGATGTGAACAGAAATCGTAACCACTGGTACGATTTCAGGCATTGTGAAAAGTTCTTTTAACCCATTGCTAGTGTTGAAGCAGGTGAAAAAATGCAGAAAATAGAAGTTTTAAATTAATCCTTTGTAACTTCGGTGTAATTTTATTGTATAAAATAGCATAAACATTAGAAAATGGCATAAACCAATCAGTCAGCAACACCAAACAGATCTTTCAACACCATATTCCAGCTGACTGTGTGACTGGTGCCATGCGTGCAGCAGATCATGCATACCCTTCCGGAGCACCTAATGATACATGTACCTCAGTTTATGTAGGGGTTCGCACTGCTTGTGCTTTAGTTATGTGGCGTTCTTGTTAATTTTTGTTTTATTTGTTTTGTCTTTTTCATACTGTCTCAATTCGTGTTGGATATGAATTGCCGTGATTTTGGATTTGTGATTTTAGAATTCCCCTTTCCTCATTTTAGCATCGGTATTCGTTGCCGATGTTTAATAGCGAATCAAAGTCAAATTGCATTACCTGCCTGGACATTTCTTTTACTTAAACAAACTTTTTCTTGTTACTTATAAATAATGTAACGCCCTACTGTTTCGAAAAACCTCAAACCAGGAATTATATATACATTATATAAACATTTCACAAAAAGGTTTGAAGGGTGAATTATCTTTCATTTCATTACCTTCACAGTTATCCGGACATAGTACTTTGATTCCATTCTGGTAGCACTTTACAACTGAAAATAAATCAGGAAGTAAAGGGTGATTAAGTTTACAAGCGTACGCAAAATATGAGGCATTAGAAGTGAGATAATAGGCAACAGAAAACGTCCACAATGGCTGAAAATTATCATAACATGCCATAATCTTCCAGGGAACTACACAGGAAAAGACAAATAAGACAAAAGACAAACGTAAACAACAATATGAACTCGGGACAGCAGGACTTGGTAACGGTGTTATATAGCCATTTTTCCCCATGCCAGTTTTTCCCGGGGAAAAAAATGGATCGATTCCAATGTTCCCCTTAGGAAACTGTGGATCAGAGCTATTTCCCCCCGGAAAAACTGGAATACGTGTACATATTGCAGTATTTCCCTCATGCTAAATTTAGATATTAATATACTGTGTACATGATTAGTTTTCATAGTACTTTTTTCCCGAATAGCATACCGCCAACAACCCAATCCCTATTTATGGAACTTCCTTCATGAGAGCATTTAAATCTTAAGTTTCATCACGAGTTGACTGATCGTTGTAATGTGTCCGTCTCAAAATGAAGATTGACATATTTCAATAGACCCCGAGATATTACTGGATTGACACTTACCGAATTTGACATTACACCAGACTTTTCACTCGCAGTGTGACGGATGTCACATGTGTAGCAGGTCATGCTTACCCTTCCGGAGCACCTGATGACACTCCTGTTATTAAGGGTTCACACTGTAAGTGCCCTTTTTGCGGCGTTTGTTTTAATGGACTGTTTGTTTCGTATCTTTATGTAATCTTTATATTGCCATGCATTCTGGATAAACGATTTTTGGCTCTTGCTTCGTTTGGAAATTTATTCATAGAGAAATAATTTATCCCATGCATAACAAAATATTGCATGATGATTGTATTGTCATGAAACTGCTAAAAATAACAGAATATTGGACTTGAAGCCCCCTCACGCGTAAAATACACCTAAGAGCAATTCCGAAAGTTGGAAGGTATGAAGCAGTGTTCAAATAGACAATGAAAGGATATGAAGTAAATGCACATGAGACAAAGTCTACGCAAAATACACGGTAAAACCAAGCAAATGGAACAAAGCTTTTATTGTTGTCATTCATTTTGAAGTTAACATTAGGCCCTAAACAAAGTGCTGTACTCATACCTCATATTTGTTCAAGACGATCCCTAGCACATGTTTTGTCTGATTGCACGTTTTTGATACTTTTCAAAGAATTATGCTTGTTATTCTTCGTTTAAAATTTTCATTACATAAACTTTTCGTCTTCATATTGTATAGATTCCATTAAAAGGGCGTAAAAACCCAGCACTAGAAAACTGAATCCGAAAGAAGAAGGAATGTGATTATTATTACAAAAATCAAAGAGACATTGCAAAAACGATAACAAAGAAAAACAAATACAAAACAAGGTACGAAAATAAAAACACGACATTCAGAACTATGACACTTATGGTGTGAACTCCCACGAAAATCGAAATGTGAAATCAAATATTCCAGAAGGTAAGCATGTCCTACTCCACTAGCGGCACCCTCACCCTTCACACTATGAGTCAATCCAGGGTCAACACCGGTTATGTCAAATCCTTGAAGACGCGATACGTAATATCTTTCAAATCCCTGACTTTGCAGCTTTGGGACATTGTTTTTGCTTTATTCAGAAAATCACTATAAATTACATGCTCGTAAATGACGAATCAACTGTGAAATGTACACTCCATAATATACACTCCATAGGCCGGAGAGGTAAATATTGGTGCTAAGAAATGAAAAGTTCTTAATTATTAAAATAAAATCAGCACGTTTGTCATATACCTTAGATTTCAAACGTCCTCCTTCGTCAATGTATAAGTATAACAAAAGATCCAAGTTTGAAGCTGAAGTACGTGTATCAGTACTCTCTTTAATTTCCAGCCCATTGGCTTTGATTTGGCATTTTTTAGAAACATTTTTATCCTTCGTAGATTTAATTTTGATGTTGAATATTTCGCCATTAGGGCGCAAGTAAACACAAGTACACAGAAATAAGTAGACGAACCATACATGTATGCTTGATTAGAAATCTATATTATTGAGACCTTAAACATTGGAACTGACTAATTTTGTGAATTTTAATTGTGATTGGATTGATAGACAAAGTTCACGGCTGGATGTGCTTTCAATAATTTTTGAAGTTAAACTTGCTTATGTAATAGAAGCACTGAACTGCTATTGACAAACGCCGAAATGCTGTCGACACCCTATCATATACCTTCACCGAGTTAAAAGAAACGTGATGATGAAAACGCCGCGAATACTATCGATGACGTCGGGGGAAAACTGGAACGTCACTTTTTTTCAGTGGGGAAATTTAGGATCGATCCAGGATTTCCCCCCGGAAAGACTAGCATGGGGGAAAATGGCTATATGACACCGGCACTAGCAAAAGCTGGCTGTAGGGTTAAATCGGTTTATCGGTACCCAAACCTCCTCTTTCTCTGTCCCGTTTCCCTATAGTATGATAAACATACGAATAAAATCGAATACAGGTAGACTACTAACTGAGAGGAAATGACAATACGTAATTTTGAAAGATGGGTCGACAGGTGCTCGCAGCTAATCTGCCGGCAAGCTCAAGGAGCACACTGTCGCACTACGGAAGAAAAATCAAACTTAAAACTTCCCGAAGGATTTGGTCAAGAATCATCATATATTTCAGTAGACATCGGCAATATCATTGAGAGGCCAGTATGTATGTAAACTTTTAAGGTCACTAGATCTCAAAGCTAATTTAACTGATGCAAGCAGAGTATCTTTTCAATATCCCCTATTTCGTAAAGTAAGTTACGTCCAAACTTTTCTGGATATTTCAACAGTTTCCGACATTGTTTAACAGTATTTCCGTAAAAAAGAAGACTAGACTGTAAAGTGCGTCCGCAAAACTTAATCCGGTTGACCCCGATATATCAAGAAGCTGAGTTCGAAATATAAAACAATTATTCCAATTTTTTGAAAGCAATAATTTTTTTCGTCATTTTCACAAGAAATAAATCTGAACAATACAACAACTTTTAAATATACCAAAGGGCCCGAATTGCTCTTCTTTACTCGCAGACTTGTTCTTGTACTCCTACGATACTGAATTTCTTCAGGAACTAGTACAGACTAAAAAAAACTAGTACGTCAATTGTTCCAAGAACAATCGTCAATTGTTCCAAGAACAATTGATTGGTATTTCCCAAAGTTGCGTCATTATGTTCTCATTATTAATTGTCCTGATAAATTGACTATACTAAGGAAGATGAAAGGGTTGGAGGCGGCAGATGAGAAAGTGGGAGGTGGGAGATGGTGTATTTGGAGGTGGGAGAGAAGGGGGTGGTAGATGGGAGAATAGTGGGAAGAAAATAATTTTCATGTGAAAAAATGGATGCTGCTTTAAAGCACGTTTTCAGCCACATGTGATTCTTGCACTTGAAAACAGGATTGCATTACCAAATATTCGGACTAGAAGTATTACATCATTTGATGATACACTGGTTACAGGCATTGATTTTATTACCCTAGTTGGAAAAGGATGTGAAGGAAACGATCATGAAATTAGATATAACAGCACCTTTTCACAACCAGTAGTACAGGATTATGCTGAAAGCACTATAATTCGGGACTTTTGAAACGTGTTTGTAACCGGAAAAAAGTTCTATTACTATACAAAAAATTAATACATCAAGAGGACATCAAGAGGAAATAACTAATTGGTTAACCATGTAGATCATTATAATATTCCATTGGTTCCATTTCAATACCCTGAAAAATAGTCAGTTGTCTTTTTACCGAGACTCAGAGTAAAAGACAATAAAAAGGTCAATATTTGATATAGTTACATCAGATGCATATCTTTAACAATATATGAAGCCAGGCTACATGACAGGTGTCAGACTAGCATGCATCCACATAGATGTAGCAATAGACCAAATATAAATATTTATGCCTCTAGGTATTTTAGTTACAGATAAAAAGCCTATAAAGTATTAAAGTAAAAAGTGATCAAAGTCAATGAACCATGAAATTTAGGTCATTGCTATGTGACAGCTGTCAGATTGGCATGCACCTACGTTCATGTAGCAACAGATCAAATATGATGCCTCTATGTGTTCTAGGAACAGAGAAATAAGTATAGAAATAAAAAAAGTGATCAAGGTCCCTGAACCATAAAATTGAGGCCAAGGCTACATGACAGCTGTCACTGACTGGCATGTGCCCAACTCAATGTAGCAATAGACAAAATATGATGCCTGTAAGTGTTCCAGTACTTCCGAGTAATGATCAAAGTCAGTTAACCAAGGTTAAGGCCACATGAGAGGTGTCATACTGGCATATGCCTACCTTGATGTAGCAATAGAACAAATACGATGCCTGTAGGTGTTCTAGTTCCTGAGAAATAAGTAAAAAGTAAAGTAAAAGTAAAAACGTGATCAAAGAAAATGAACCATGAAATTGAGGTCATGACTACATGACAGGTGCCAGATTGGCATGTAACAAGACAAAATATGATGCCTTCAAGTGTTCTTGTTACAAAGAAATGATCAAAGTCAATGAGCTATGAAACTGATGTCAAGCTTACATGACGGGTGTCAGACTGGCATGGACCCACCTAGATGTAGCAATACACCAAATATGACAACTCTAGGTATAATAGCTACATAGAAAACCCATGAAATTGAGGTCAAGGCTACAAAATAGTAGTCAGACTGGATGTTATTCATAATTCAGTTAAACTGGCTTTGGGGTCCAATGACCTGAAGATTTTACAATTATAATGGCCTCTCACTGATACTGCCGATGTCTACTGAAATCCATGAGATTCTTTACCAAACCCTTTGGGAAGTTTTGATTTGATTAATATTCGGTAGTGCGACAGTGTTTTACCAGCAGACTAGGCTCCTTGAGCTAGCCGACAGTTTAGCGGCGAGGCCTCCCTGGCACATCTTTCTAAATTACGTTTTGTCTTATTCTTTCCTTTTCAAGATTGTGGTCTTGGAGTTAGTTATCTACCTGGTTTGAGGTTTTTCGAAACAGTAGGGCGTTAAATTATACATAATTTGTATTGGGTTTTATTTTTGTATGTTTATTTTACTATAGGGAAACGGGATAGAGAAAGGGGAGGTTTTGGTACTCATAAACCGGTGTAACCCTACCGCTAGCTGTTGCTAGTGCCGGTACGGAGGCCGGCTTTTCCGAGTTCCTATCGTTGTCTATGTTTGTCTTTTGTCATTTTATTGTTTTTTGTGTGCAGTTCCCTTGTTGATTGTGGCATGCGATTGTAATGTTCGGCCATGGTAAGTGTTTCCTGTTATTTTTCCTTCATTAATACACTCACCTAGATGTAGCAATATATCTAGGTAACTACTTACAGAGAAATTAGCATTCAAATATAAAAGTCTATGAACCACGAAATTGAGGAAAAGGCTACCTGACAGGCGTCCGACTTGCATTTATCCGCCTAGATGTAGAAATAGACAGAATAGTATGTCTTTACATTAAAAAGCCTTAGAGCCTTAGAAATTGACTTGAATGTAAAGCTATGTCGCAAAATTTACAAAGTCACTGAACCGTGAAAATGAGGTCAAGGTCATCTGCCAAGTGGCAGGCTGACATGTACCCACTACTATACATCAATACACTTCATATATTGGAGATTTTACGAAAGGATATGGAGTAAATGAACATGAGACCATAACACATATGTTAACTCCAACTGTAATAATTTTAATGAGCTGTATGGCCATTTCGGAAATTTATTCCTCATCAGCAGCACTAGAACCCAAACAGAGGAAATCCATAATTTCAAAAAATGTTTATAATGCATAAAACCAAACTTGCATTACAAATCAAGAAAAATCGACTTGAATGTGCAACTATGTCGCAATTTTTCTGAAGTCATTGAACCATGAAGATAAGGTTAAAGTCATCTGAACCATATGATGCTGGAAAGCTTATACCATAAGCTACCTGTTGACAAAAGATGTGGCATAAGTAAAATAATTAAAAAGTTATTCAGTTACTAGTACTAAGAATTTAAGAAAAACTTATTTTTTGTAAAATTCAACTTCATATTGAATAATGGAATGTTAGTTTTGAAAAGATTTTAAAAAAAGATGATTTATGGTAATTCGAAGCATACAAATTTTTTTGTAATTTACTAACAAAGACTAACCCATTGTGTATAAATGTATACTAACGTTAACATGGCGACGATAAGGTAGTCGTACTCGATGTTTTAAACTAACAAATGTAATTATTTGAATAAAGAAAATTTATGTTGAAAAAAAACAAAAGAACTAGAGGCTCTCAAGAGCCTGTATAGCTCACCTAGTCCATGACTGGCATAAACTGCAAATTAACCCAATGTTAAAGTGTCTCATTTTCTAGAAGTTTAAAAGGAGAGAATCTTTGAACGTACTTTCGCCATAGGGTCCAATATTAAACAATGGTCCCCGCTAGTGGCCATCTTGGATGAGATGCAGACTTGTCAGACATAATTTTTAAGAGGATCATTAAAGGCCTATTGTGACCAAGTTGTGATTCCAAATGACCAAGTAGTTTCAGAGAAGAATGTCTTTGAATGTGTTTTTCCCATAGGGTCCATGTTAAACTATGTCCTCCGCTGGCGGCCATCTTGGAATACATGTGGACTTTCCAGAAACATTCTTCGATAGGTACCGACTATTGACAGTTGTCACCAATTATGGTTCCAATTGGGCAAGTAGATTCAGCAGTTTCCACAGTAATTTTAAGCCCCACTATCCATTACAACCCATTTCAGACCATCATTCAAAAAAAAAAAAAATTGGGCAGGGGTTCCCCTTTTAATTCAGATAATACATATTGCTGAAATCAAAACATTCTAAGTCCCCCTTTCCATAAAAAAAATTGGCAGGGGTTCCCCTTTATAATCTAGTTTAAACATATTTCTTATATTGTGAAGAAACACATCGCTACATCAATATCTATTTGGAAACCAAATTTCATTGAAATTGGACAATGTTGAATTTTCCCGCCTTTTTTTGGTGGACATTTTGAAAATGGCATTCAACGAAAAATTTTTAACATCGGTTTTGAAGTTACGACATCAATAAGAAAAAGAAGGGAAACGGGGAATGTGTCAAAGAGACAACGACCCTAAGGGGAGCAATAACAACTCAAAGCCACCATAAGATCTTCAATGAACGGTGAGGAAACCCCACACCCAACGGTAGGTCGGAATTGGCCCCTAAATAAAAGAGTAATCAAGTTCAGCGAAATAAGCATCTTCCTAGACTCCGATAGACATAAAGTGAACTAACTAGAAAACAGANAAGACACACAAAGGCTTAATAAATTTCCTGACTTAGGACAGGCGCAAACCTGCTGCGGCGGGGTTAAACTAGTTTTATTGGGCCCAAACCTTCCCCCTAGCCAATGTGATAAATAAAAAAACAATAGTAACAACAGTAAAATTCAGTAAGCAACAGGACTGAGTCAATTGTGAAAAATTAAACTGAAAGAACTAAATATACGGACATAAACATGAAATCACAAAAGACTACTAGCAATTAACTAAAATGCCAGCTCCAGACCCATTACCAAATGACAAATAAAATTATGTACCCTCAGTATACAGCTTCCACCAAGATCCCTTCCCGTGAGGAGTTTAGCATAATGATTTCATGCATATACCAGAATACATAAACAGAAAAGACATACAAAGGCTTAATAAATTTCCTGACTTAGGACAGGCGCAAACCTGATGCGGCGGGGTTAAACTAGTTTTATTGGGCCCAAACCTTCCCCCTATAGCCAATGTGATAAATAAAAGAACGATCGTAACACTTGTAAAATTCAGTTGGCAACAGGACTGAGTCAACTGTGAAAAATGAAACTGAAAGAACTAAATATACGAACATAAACATGAAATCACAAGAGACTACTAGCAGTTAACTGACATGCCAGCTCCAGACCCATTACCAACTGACAAATTAAGTTATGTACCCTCAGTATACAGCTTCCATCAAGATCCCTTCCTGTGAGGAGTTTAGCATAATGATTTCATGTATATACCGGAATACATAACCCGTGTCCATGCAATACTGATTTTAGAAATTTAGAATGTGTTTAGTTAAAATGCAAAGACCCTATCAAAAAATCAATGTTAATACCAAAGAAGGCCATACGTAATGACTTGACGACAATACCGTAATTATAACCCTTATGAATTAGACGATTTAAAGGTTTTATAAGTTTGTTAGGCGAGTGTAAGTATTTTTTACTTTTATGTAAAACATTACCATAAAATAAGGGGTGTGAAATGCCAGCCTTGATAAGATGTTTACAGGTTGCATTGTATTTACGAACTAAGTCTTTATATCGATGATAAAATTTAGTAAAGGTTTTAACTAGTTTATGATAACGAAAACCTTGATGTAATAGTTTTTCAGTTATGAAAAGATTCCGTTCATTAAAATCGCAAACTTTATTACATACTCGAGCAAATCGAACAAGTTGAGATATGTAAACACCATATGATGGCGCTAATGGAACATCACCGTCCAGAAATGGATAATTAACTATGGGAAAAGAAAAATCGTCCCTTTTATCATAAATTTGAGTGTCTAATTTACCATTCGTTATATCAAAATTGATGTCTAAGAACGGACAATGATGATTATTAGAATTGGCTTTATTCAAAGTAAGTTCTTTAGGGTAGATGTCCTTATAATACGTATTGAAGTCGTCATTATTCAAAGTTAAAATATCATCCAAATATCGGAAAGTATTGTTAAACTTTTCAATTAAATGCTGTTTAGATGGGTATTTGCTGATGTTGGTCATAAACTGAGATTCGTAGCAGTGCAAAAAGAGGTCCGCTATAAGTGGTGCACAATTGGTACCCATAGGAATTCCTATGACCTGGCGATAAATAGAGTTACCGAAACGAATGAATATATTGTCAAGTAAAATTTCAAGTGCTGAAATCATATCAAAACAAGTCCAATTAACTGAGTTCTTTTGTTTTGTGTTACTAAAATGTGTTTGAAAGGAATTAGAACAAATATATTCACAATCGGATTTTTTGAATGCCCATTGAATAAGACGTCTAAATTTCTTCCTTTATAAGATTATGTGGTAAGGTAGTATAGAGGGTAGAGAAATCATAACTTTCAAGGGATTCGAAAGGGGCATTATAAGCATTTAATTTATCGAGAACTTCCAATGAATTTTTTACACTCCAAAAATGATTGATACCACTGTTTTGGAATACCTATTTGGAATACCTATTTGGAAACCAAATTTCATGGAAATCGGACAACGTTGAATTTTCCCGCCTTTCGTGGCGGCCATTTTGAAAATGGCGGTCAACAAACAATTTTCAACATCGGTTTTGAAGTCGCAACATCAATATCTATTTGGAAACAAAATTTTATTGAAATCGAACAATGTTGAATTTTCCCGCCTTTTTTTGGCGTCCATTTTGAAAATGGCGGTCAATGTACGATTTTCAACACCACTTTTGAAATCACCACAGCATGGCAAACATTTTATCAATTTACACTTAACCTTCATCTTCTATAGTTTTGGAAATAAAAGACGAAAAATATGAAATTTTTGAAAATTCTGTGAAAAAAGGGCAAAAAACTCCTACAAGGGTTTTTGGATTTTCTCTAAAATTTCAGGGTGGGTAGATCTTGATATGCTGAACATTTTTGCAATTTGAAGTTGACCTCTATCTGCTATAGTTTCTTTGATAAAAAATAAAAAACATAAAAATTTTGAAAAATTTCCGGAAAAAGGGCAATAACTCCAAAACTGGTAATCAGATTTTCTTCAAAATTGCAGAGCGGGTACATCTTACCATGCTGATCACTTTTACTATATGTCAGATTTCTGATATCTTTAACGGTACGTGCCATTTTTAGTAACGGCAGCCATGTTGTTTGGTCCTCGGACTAATCGAACACAATTTTGAATCTACATACCCTGGTAATGATTCAGGCCAAGTTTGGTTAAATTTGGTTCAGCGGTTTCAGAGGAGAAGATTTTTGAAAAAGTTTACGACGGACGGACGGACGACTTACGGACGGACGCCGACGGACGCCAAGTGATGGCGATAGCTCACATGGTCTTTTAGGCCAGGTGAGCTAAAAAGTTATTCAGAAAATTTACGACGCCGCCGTTGCTGCCGCCGCCGCCGGAGTCTCGCTTTCAGTGACTTTCGTCGCAGGCTGATTGAAATAAAAAAAAAACACATTTCGGAAAATATATGATATTGTACTCAATCAAAAATATTCATAGCACAGTATAATACAATAATTATACACTTACACATCACAAACTAACCTACTGAAGGGCAATGCTTCTGGTGGCTTATGAATTTTTATGAATTTGTCAGTACTGAGATGGAATTGATAAAAATTTAAATACGAATCGAACATAACAAATACGTAACTGCAAAATTGCACATCATGAAATTTTCAATGGAAGGGCAAGACTTCTAGTTTTTAAATGAGTTTGTCAGTACTGAGATAAGATTGGGTAATTTTATTCACAAAATATAATATCTGAGAAGCAAAATACAGATATATGTAATTACGACACCATGATATAACTGGACTGATTATCGTGAGGGCTTTTTAACTAGTTTGGTTTCTCATTTAATTGTTTAGACGTACATGTATCGCTGTCGGTAGCCATCATCAAGGCATCGTTTAATGTGGGACAGCAGTGCACATGTGTGATATTTGCATATCTAGCATCGTGTGCAGGTTTATCGTATGATATGGACCGTTTTCTTCAGCTGGAGACAGATATCTTCACGTCAATAAATAAGGGCCAGGCGGTTAGCCAAAGGAGATAGTCATTAAAACTGTAAAATTAAAGTAACTTCCAATGAACCGAGAAGTGTGGGATTCAACACAGTCTTGCGACAAAAACTGACATGAGTTTTGAAGTCGGATGTGCTTAAAACAATCAAAAGCATGTTTTATGAGAATAGACAACAGTCCTGGAGTTACAATAAGAACTAACATTAAAAATGTAAAAATCAAAGGTCTAGATTCTCATAGCAGAGATAGACATTGTCGATGATGTCCTGATGGCAAAACAGTTATTATTCAAGTTAGTTCGGTACCTAATCTTGTGTCATATATAAAAGATTACTTCTGTACTAAATTTTGTGTCATATATTAAAGATATGAGCAAACCTGTTTCGTCTGTACCAGATTTACCATTTTAAGTGACTCATTTTTAAAGCAGTCAGTCAGGTAAATTTCATAATGATAGTTATCTATTTGCCCATATAGTAGGGTGCCAAAGAGACGATTTTCCGAGTTTGGGTTAACGGAATAACACACACCTGTATTATATATTTTATGAAAAGATATGGAGTAAATAAACATGAGACCATAACACATATGTCAACTCCAACTGCAATAATTTTAATGAGCTGTATGGCCATTTCGGAAATTCATTCCTCATCAGCAGCACTAGAACCCAAACAAAGGAAATCCATAATTTCAAAAAATGTTTATAATCAGTAATATCAAATAACTACGATGGAGGGAGTTAATCCTTCGGTTTTAGAATTTACATAAATTTAGATAATAGTAATTGAACAAATTGTACACATGAGATATTATCTCATGTACAAGTACACCATATCTAAGAAAAATAAAGAGCATACATCTCTACCATGTTTAAAAAGAGGATACCATGGCACATCGAAATGACGATGTCGTAGAGATTAAATTTGGTCACATTTTATTTTAGATGAGGTCAAAGGTCAGCTCCTAAAATTTGGAAAATGTTGATGCATTTTAAAGTGAGCTTGATTTCACAGATAAAACTGCAACGAAATTCGAATATTGTTGTAAATTTTATTGGGATAGTTCTTTAGTTTTCTTTTTTATAATGATTTGTCTGTTGTTTTTATTCAACAAGTTTCAAAGGTGGTATTTTGTTTAAAAGGCCCGTCATTTTGAATATTTGCACCTCCGTGATATGAGGGGTTCTTTTGGATAAAAAGAACTGCGAATTTCTGACCTTTTTAGGATTATTCTTTAAAAGGAAGCTTGAATTTAATTTTTAAACTAACAGCTAAAAAATAAACTAAGTGTTAGGCGAAATAAATCGTACTTTTGTTATTGGTATAAATAAGTAAATCCCCCCCCAAAAAAACCAAACACACACACTGACATAAATCTTAGTAAGATCGTTTCCACTGAAACAAAACCTTATAATATTATCTGAAATGACATGGAAAAGTGATTTTAAAATGTGAAAACAAATACTTGTGCTTAGAAAATCAAAACATAAGCAATGTAAAATTGTTACTAGATTCCCGCTATTTAACTAGACTTGGGCTTGTCAAGTAATTTTGACAAGAATTGATTAGAGTTATCTTTCGTTGTACACTCAAAAGAACATGTAGTTCCCTTGCAAATTGTTGCATGTAATTATAATTTTCAGTCATTGTAGCTGTTTCCTGTTATCCATTTTTAACATGTCTTCATATCGACTAACATTTGAAAGTTTTACGCAAATTTTGGCTTTTTATTTGTTGATTTCGCTTTAACGGTGGACATTACATCCATGATTTTTGGAGCATAGGTACAATTCGTATATGTACTTTCTTTAAAGTTGGAATATTTGAGAAATAAAGCATAGTTATTTCGCATTTAATGAAAATGTCGTTAATTTAGACTCAAATTTACCCCGATATTAATACCGATAAATTACAAAAATAATTTGCATTCTATGATTCAAATAAATATTTCAGGTCTGGACTTTACCGCAAATAGCTTTTTATTAGCATGTAAGAGAGCACTACTATTTTCTATAACTATAAAGATACCATATTTTAGGGTACCCTTAAAAAAGGCGAAATTGGAGAAATCCTTATACGACAACTAAAAATTTGAAATTTAAGAGTTGTTCTATCATTTAAAACAAAAATTAGCCGTGTGTGATTCCGTTGACCCAAACTCAAAAACTAAGCGTCTTTTTGGACCTTGGGCACCCTACTAATATTCACTGTTTCTGGAACCTTTATTCATAACTTATAGCAGCTTGGTATTTTTTCAATCTGCAATCCGACTTTGAGAGGAATTATTCGTTATTTGTCTTGTGCTATATATTTTTAGTTTTTCAACAGATTTTTTATTTTAATTAGCCATTTGTGGTGCAACAATTATTTTGACTGGTAGGAAAGAGGGACTGTGTTGTGTATTTGCCTGTCCAAAACGACTAATTGGTCAGTTGCAAAATACGAGTCCAAATAATATAACGATATCGGTATATTAACCAAGTGTATATTTCGTTGTTTTTGCAAATCAACTTCCGACCCTATTCATTTATCTGACTATACAGCACAATTTTTTCGTTGTGATGTACTGATGAAGTATTAATTGTCGAAATGACTATATACAGCAACTGCAATATCTTATATTTTGCACCAAACGAAGAAATTGTCGAAATGACTATATACAGAAACTGCAATATCTTATATTTTGCACCAAACGAAGAAGAGGATCAAACCATCACAAATTTTCTTACGGTAAATGACCATTCATTTTCATAGTGCATATAGTTTTCTCTAATTTTCATACAGTAATACTTGAAAGTTTAAACTTTTATAAAAATGAAATCTTAAATAGATTAAATAATTTAAATATAAAGCATATTTGATGATTTATCAGCATCCATATATTTCATCTGAGGAGTGTTATTATTTTTTTCATTTCATATTTGTCAAATGTCATGGACGACCAGTTGGTCATCAA
>MJUU01007283.1:29767-48986 GCA_002080025.1 Modiolus philippinarum
GGATGAGAAATAAAAACAGAAGAAAAAAAAAAACTGTTTTATTTTGTCTTTTGATTGCAGAATAAAAGAGCACGACCTTCAAGTTTTGCTTCTGAAATGTCTGGAGAGTTCGATTTGCTTAATTCAATGTCTTCACCAATGTTAAACCTATCGATGAACCTGGATCTAACGAACAATGACCACAATATATATCTTGACGATCGTGCAGCTGCTAGGGAGAACAGTCAGTCTTCATTTGAATCTACCTTAGGGGGGATATTTCAGAGAGCATAGGCGTGGAAGAAGAAGAGCTAAACACTAGTATACCAGTTACCAATTTGGAAGTATCAGACGTGCATGAGGTAATGAGTAAAAGTATTCAGGAACTGCAGCATGTTTTTGTGGGATAATTGAGACAAAAACGAAATGTGGATATTTCAGGAAAAACTTTACTTCTGTATACAAATGTATATTCATTTATGCATCATCAGTATAGGCTACATCGAAATATCGGAAGGTCAAACAAATCAAAGGAAACTCAGGCTGAGAGCAACTAAAACCCAATGTGTCTAACATGTTACTCCCAGATCATTCAAGCACTATCAATGACTAGAACTGTGTATCAACAAGGTATGTTACTTGATACTGACAGGTGACTTCAGATAGTGATAAACTCTGCATTCAGTAGATCACAGAAACTATAGGATTAAACTCCATTTGCAAGGAATTTATTGAAGTATAAACGGGACCAATTCACTCACAAACAAAGAAAAGTCCGAAGGACTTTTATGATATGTTTGTGAGTTTATACTCCAATAAATTCCTTTCAAATGGTGTTTAATCCTTATAATTCTTTCAATTTGGTTATAAGTAATTACATTTTTATCTATCTAATGCTAATCACTCGGTTTTTTTAATTCGATTTTCATAGCGTATGAATTTATAAGGTGAAGGTCAACGTCGTCTATCGAAAAATAAACTACTTCAGAAATTGCTACCAGAAGTCAATGCAGCCAATCATATCAGCGTATTTCATAATTTGCAAATTATATAAGAATTATATCGGGATTGATATCCTAGTGGTCAGTACTATTACTGGTAATTGTCTATCGAAATGCCACTCATCTACTCACTTGAAAATGTTATTCCCAATTGCAGAATGATGGGGGAATCATATATTTCACGGATCCGTCTTTTCGTCGTCCTTACGGTATATACAATTTTGCGTATTAGTTTTTTTCATTTTCAGGTTGAAGAGAGGAGAACGAGAATACTTGACATCAGTGCATTTAATAGACAGAATACAACGGATATAATAAAAAGTCGTTTGATTGAAAATAGAATCCTTGATGAATTATTTAAATACCCCAATAAAAAATACAAAGACAGTAGATGTTTTGCTTTGCTCGTGTCCTTTTCCATGACAATTCGCAAAAAGCTGATTACCAAACATTTCCAATTTGAAGGATGCCATGCATGACAATAACTAAATGGCCAGACTTGATGCTTTTAAATGTACTTTTAACAATCCAAGTACAAGAATTGATTTGAAAATCTGTGATGACAGTGATGTACATATTACAATATTAAATATAAACATCCTTATATCAATCTTGAAATGCCGAGAAGTTTGAGGAAGGAATATCTCTGTTGGGCCACAGGGACGATGGTAGCCTTATGGAATGTATTGGTAAATTAAGGCTAGATCCGAATAAGTGTAAAGCAATGATAATGGATGGTGCTTGGAATATGGCAGGAAGACAATGGGGCTGTGCGGCCCATTTCAACCTGCAGTTTCCTAAAGCTATACGCCATTACTGCCCAGGTAATGACTTAAACCTTGTCCTGTGTAAAAGCTGCGAGGTAATGGATATACACATAATGTCTGATGGTATAAAGAAATTGGAATTTTTTTTTTGAAATATTCTGTCAAGAGAAGTAGAAGGCTAGCAAAAATAGTAGAAGAAGTACACAGAAATAGACTAAATGAAAAAAGATAACAAAATCAAAGTTTAGCTTATTTTACGAAACAGGTTGGTCAGAGAAACATACCACTTTGCTTGATTTTGATTTGATGTACGAGGCATTTCTTACTTGTCTGGATGCAATTGATTCGCCAGAAGAAAACTGCGATGCAAAATCAGTTGGAGATGCAAAGATGATGAAAAGATTCACTGTTCTTCTATCGTTGATTCTTTTCAAAAAGTATTTTATTTCTTATACCAAGGTTTAAGTAAAAAGCTACCGGGTTCCTTAATTGACATAGTTGAAGAATATTGTCTGGTTGTAATGGGAAAACGGTAGAAGTGATGATGTATCTAATAATGTTCTCCAGAAAATGAAACAGATGGCTGATTTGGCGGGACTGGATTCTCTCATTCTACGTTGAAGATGTGGCAGACAAACACAAAAAAATGATGTTCCAGCTTTTAAAAGGGCAATCTTCATTCCCTATTTAGATTCACTTTTGTAACAATTCAACTTGCGTTATCTCTTAAACAAGTAAAGGTAATCAAGCTTTCAGCCTGCTCCCCTCGCACATTCTAAGTACTACCATTTGAGTGAAAGAAACCATCGCTAGGTTTTATATGGATTATTTACCTGCACCCGAAACAGTAAGACTGGAAATTCAACTCTGGAAACAGATATGGCAGGGTTCAGGAAAAGGCTCTCAACAATAAAAGGAAACTCTTGGCGATAGGAAAACATGAGGCATAATGCTTCCTAACAATTCCTTCGAATATTTTCTTTACTTATGTTGACGTCTGTAACGGAATCTGGAGTCGAGAGAGCTAACTCTGCACTTAAATTTGTCAAGACTTCATTTAGGAGCACGATGGGAGAAGGCAGATCTAATGCACTGGTACTGATGCAAATGCACAAGGATATAAAGTTAAAATTATCGGGATGTATGCGGAGACATCCAAGAAGAATGCTACTGATGAATCCTCTTAGTATTTCATCCGTAGATGAGATAGTGTCACTTTGTATTGAACAAAGGAAATGAGATGACATGAATCATGTTATATTTCTTAGTAATGTGCCTTTAAATTGTTACAAAAGAAATGAAACATCGTTTTCATATTGAAATCAAAATAAAAAGACCTTCAACAATGACCAATTATTAACACTTTAGATATCTTTACTCTACAAAGCCAATATCGAGTTCTAAACCAGACCCAAAATTGTCAAACTTTCAAAGTTTTTTTACCACCCTTATATCTTATATCTGATCTTTAGAACCAAAGACATGGGATAAGTATCTGGTTTATGTATTATGGTTCCAAATGATACTACTGGTTTTTCACCATTTGAGTTATTATATGGTCGAAATGTCAGGGGTCCGTTGTCTGTTCTCAAAGAACAGTGGGAAGAACCAGCAGACTGTCAATCGTCTGTACTCAGTTATTTGATAGAAACTCGTGAGAGACTGAAAACTATGTCTGAATTAGCACATCAGAATGAGATAAAAGCTAAACAGAAGAAATACTATGATAAAAAGGCAAGGTCCAGAGAGATTGAGGTAGGCAGTAAAGTATTAGTTTTACTCCCCACAAGTGAAAATAAACTTGTAGCACAATGGAAAGGACCATATGTTGTTACTGATGAGGTAGGTACAGTAGATTATAAAGTAAAGGTAAGAGGAAGGGAAAAGATTTATCATGTGAATATGTTAAAAACATGGTATGAACGTCCAGAGACCTTGAAATCTGAGGTAGAGTATTTGGCATGTATTGATGTTGTTGAGGATAAATTTGAGGATGAGGATTTAGATCTGGATTTTAAAGCAACACCTCAACTGGTTGGCAAAGAAACGGTGAGTGATGTAACAATATCAGTTGATTTGACAGTAGAGCAACATAAACAGGTAATAGAACTTTTAAGTGAATTTTCTGACATATTCACTGATGTGCGAAAGAGGACAGACTTGGTAACACATAAGGTAAAGCTAACTACAGATAGGCCTGTCTATAGAAAACCCTATCCAATCCCCTATGCACTTCGAGAAAAAGTTCAGCAAGAGTTAGATGAAATGTTGAAACTTGGCATTATAGAGCCATCGGAAAGTCCTTATGCAGCACCAGCTGTATTGGTAAAAAAGAAAAACTCATCTATTAGATTTTGCTGTGATTACAGAGAGATTAATAAAATCACAGAATTTGATCCCAGTCCAATGCCCCAAATAGATTGCGTATTAAATAAAATAGGTAAGGCCAAATATGTAAGCAAGATAGACCTCACTAAAGGCTATTGGCAGTTAAGTTTAGATAATGATGCAAAGCAGAAAAGTGCCTTTGTGACACCTATGGGTCAGTATCAATTTACAGTAATGCCCTTTGGTATGGTTAACTCCAGTGCTTCATTTGTACGTTTGATGAAAAAAGTTCTAAAAGACTGTGACGGTTTCGCAGATTCCTTTATAGATGATATTGGAATTTACAGTAATACATTTGAAGAGCATTTAAAACATATACGGTTGGTATTAACGGCTCTCCGGAAAGCAAACATTGCAGCTAGACCAAAAAAGTGTTACTTTGGATTTGGTAAGTTAGAATTTCTTGGTCATATTGTTGGAGGGGGAGAAATCAAACCTACTCAAGATAAAATCAAAGCTATTTTGGATTTCAAACCACCGACTACAAAGAAACAGGTAAGGTCATTTATTGGACTCATTGGATTCTACAGAAAATTTATACCAAACTTTTCCAAATATTCAGCATCAATTACAGATCTTACAAAAAAAAGTTTACCAAACAAGGTAATTTGGACAAGTGAGCACCAGCAGTGTTTTGATCAGTTGAGGTCATTGATTGCATCTGAGCCAGTGTTAAGAGCACCTGATTTTTCTCTCACATTCATATTGTGCACTGATGCTTGTAAGACCGGAGTGGGGTGTGTTCTTGAACAAAAATTCAGTGATGGCAGACATCCAATACTTTATATGAGCAAGAAGTTCTCAAAAACTGAGAGTAAGTATTCTGTCATAGAAAAGGAGTGCTTTGCCATAGTTTGGGCTGTAAAGTCTTTGTGGATTTATTTAGGAGGTAAGGAATTTGTCATAGAAACTGACCATGCAACATTACAGTGGCTTCATAGAATGAAAATGAGTAACCAACGTTTATTAAGGTGGAGTCTAGTACTTCAGGAGTTAAAATTACATATTTCGTATGTGCCAGGTAGGTTGAACATAGTGGCAGATGCATTGTCTAGGTTAGAAGAGTGAAGTCCCCTAAAAAGACTCTAGGTTTGTATATAGATGTATATATGTTCATGCATGGAGTTTATTTCTGCAGTTGTTTTTGCTGATTAGAGAAAGTGTCAAAGCTTTAAAAAGACAGGAAAATTTTTGTTTGCTGTGTGTTTGGGTTGGACAAAAATGTTATTTTGTCTCCTTAGTGGGGAGGAATGTAAAAAATTTGAGTGAGTTATCTTTCTTAGTGCATTACTTGTTATTAACTCTTAGAGATTTAAATAGTAATAGAGTTGGCCTAACAGGTAATGAAAAGGTAGAAACTGGTCAGACAGGTTATATTTAGATCACCTGGACTGCATGAGCTAGGGTGAAGTCAATTGCTGCCTGGACATTGGAGAAGTCAGACATGATGGACTGACTTGAAAAAAGCATAGAGTTTGGAGGATAATATTGTCAGGACATTTATTTATTTAAAGGGAATTATCAATGCAGGACAATTCACAAATAATTTGTCCACCAGGACAATAGAGAACTCCTAGGTAGGTTTGTCACACACATTGGCCCAGCCCCACCCTGATTTTCAATTTCATACTATCGCGTGGAATTATTTCGGTTTGAGTTTTGTTAAAATGGCGCGCACGGTTACATATAAGTATATATTGGCGGATTTATTCGTGGTAATGAAATTCCACCCGCAGGTGACTCTGTTTTATTCCTTTCGCAGGGGACTTCTGGTCATGGTTGTACTTTGGTCACAGATATATTTTGGTTATGGATGTATAAGCAAGGAATTATGAGTAAAAAATGTCCAGAAAACCATGCTTTTAGATCCAGTTGAATGTCAGTATTTAGGACATGAGTTTAAGTCCGTTTCAGTAGTAATATATATATATTTATTAGAGTAATGGCTTTACATAAGCTTTAGTACAAGTCAGACAGTCCGTCAGTACATAAAATTCAGATAATATGTCAGTGAGTAAATTGTGGAACATTTAATTTGAGGACACTTTATGGTATTTATAAATAATCTCAACTGAATTAGAACTTACCTTTGTCGTTTGCCCGTTGGAATTTATGTAAGCAGAACATTTAATTGGGAAAACCATGAACTGTGATGGACTGATAATGGACTGATTATTTATTTTTATTTTAGCTTTTATTTATGTGTATTTAGTTTTGGTGTATTTTGACTATGTCTGTGAGATAGAGGAGAGTTAGGGAGGAGTATATATATGTTATTTTGTGTTTTTTGTTTGTCTTGTGGTTGTGGTATTATTAAATTGCAAATTTTTATTTAGTTTATTATCTGACACCTCTTTGACAGATCACTTGGACTGACCCCCATTCTTTAAAGAACCCTGAAGTGAAAGTTCACTTCTTTACAACGGCCTAACTATAATCTTAAATAACGGAGTAAGCAATGAAAGTTGACAAATTTTTGCGACAATGATTTTGCAAATACTAAGCAAGGTATTTGCTTATGTTTGCTTATGTTTGGTAAGTGGTAGACACAATTTTCATCATCCAAAAACAGACTTAAAAGTTTTTAGATAAAAATTGTTTCTGCAAACGTTGACATTTAAAAGCATGAGCAATAACGCCAGGAAACCCGAAGGACAAGTTGCACTTTGCGCCATTTACGGTTGGGAGAATTCCTTGATAACTCAAGGACAACTTTTTGATAAGTCGGAGTCCATCGGATGCGGCTTAAATTGAGGAAGTACTGTGCAGGCTGAGATAGCTGTAGGGAAAGACATAGCTCTGTCCGGGCTTTTCTATTTAGATACTATTGGTAATATGTTCTCTTTCAGGTTTAACACATATTTCGGTTTATGGATTTCCAAATCTGCACTGAAGAGACATAGGTTGTCGAAATGCGAAAATGCTGAAACTACATTCGCAGTGACTTCGGTATTTTTATATTTATTAGCAATGGGTCGATGCCACTGCTGGTGGACTGCTAGTCCCCGAGGGTATTCACCAAACCAGCAGCCAATACTTCGGTGCTGGCCCAAAACTAATGCATAGCTCTGTCCTTAGCTGATTTTGGCTTTTCTATTTAGATACTATTGGTAATTTGTCCTTTATCAGATTTAACACATATTTTGGTTTATGGATTTCCAAATGTTTTGATTTAATCTGCACTGAAGAGACATAGGTTGTCGAAATGCGCATATGCAAAAACTTTATTCACAGTTACTTCGGTATTTTGATATTTATTACCAATGGGTCGAAGCCACTGCTGGTGGACTGCTAGTTCCCGAGGTTATCCACTAACCAAGTAGCCAGTACTTCGGTGATAGCCCGAAAACTGATTCCATTTGAAAACTTTCAATATATAAGTTAAGAAAATTCTGTTCAAAACTAAGGAGTATCTCCATCATGCGTAGCTCTGTCCTTGGCTGATTTTGGCTTTTATATTTAGATACTATTGGTAATTTGTCCTCTACCAGGTTTTACACATATTTCTAATTCACAGTGACTTCGGTATTTTGATATCCTTCGTTATATTTTCCCAACAAAAACAAAATGAAATGACGTTTTCTGAATAAATCTCATTTAAAGCAACTTTGATAGAATTTGACAGTATTGTATAGGAATATGAAACAAGTTATCCTAATTTTGAAAGCTGGAATATTGTAAAATATCATGAGGCTTGTTCGCTGTGCTCACTCGCCCCTTAGCTTTGTATTCTAGCTCACGGGAGGGATTTTATTTTACGAGATACAGCTGTCAAAATCCAGACAACACATACTTCTCATTAGGCATAGTTATCTCAGTGGCCCCCTCATTAATCACAGCTTCAAAAAATTCAGTCTCATACGATCATTACAAAGGTTAAGTTATTATCACAACAAGGTTACATATTTCATAAATTGTTAAACACATTTAAGAAGTTTTATAGTAGAAATGAACATTCGATATCGAAATATGGTGCGACTCGCAAACAGCTTATTACTATGTGCAAATCTCGCCCCCGTTTTTACGGAAATGTTGTGAAAAATGTCAAAAACTGATAAAAAAAATTACAGACAAACTGGGACATAACTTACATTTTTTATTTAATAGGGGGATATTGACAGGATATTCTTCATGATTCCGTTAAATTGGCTTTGGGATCCAATGACCTGAAGATTTTACGGGTATACTGGCCTCTTACTGATACTGCCGATGTCTACTGAAATCCATGATGATTCTTTACCAAACACTTCTGGAAATTTCGAATGTGATTTTTCTTCCGTAGTGCGATAGTGTTGTACCAGCAGACTAAGCTCCTTCAGCTAGCTTTTGCTAGTGTCGGTACCAAGTCCTACTATTCCGAGTTCCTATCGTTGTCTACATTTTGTCTTGTGTCTTTTTATTGTTTTTCTTGTGCGGTTCCCTGGAGGATTGTGGCATAAATTGTAATAATCGGCCATTGTAAGTGTTTCCTTTTGTCTTCTCCATTTTCATTTTTTACTTTGTACTGAGCTGAACATTTCTTCTCACTGTCTGCGACTTTTAGCAATTACTGTTGAAATGCCACTGGACCAAGGGGACGTTTGGCGCGCCATAAAACGGGTTTAACCCCTCATTCCTTTGAAATACCTGCACCAAAATCAAGACCACTGCGGTCGACAATTTTTCCTGTGGTTTTGCACCTGCTTCGTCTTTTTTTTTGCCCGTTCGATTTCGGCTTTTGACGATTCAGTTCTGTAATATTGTTATTATCCTCATTTTAACTTTTCGATTAGGTATTCAAAACATTCTCACAAATGCACATTTCTATATAAAGACGTCAGCAAAATGTCCAGCAGAAAATAAGATTTCCAGGCAATGGTATTTACGAGAACACAAATCTATAATGGTAAAATTATGTGCAAAAAAAAGAGGCTCTAAAGAGCCTACATCGCACACCTGGACCATGGAAAATACATTTAGTTGAAAAATCTTCTGTGTTAAAAGGTCTAATCTTCTATGAAAAGAAACCTTTATGTCATAGGGCACAACACTAAACTATATTCCCTAAAAAAAAAAAACAAAAACAAAAATAACAAAAACAAAAAAAGAGGCTCTCAAGAGCCTACATCGCACACCTGGACCATGGAAGATACAATTTGTTGAAAAATCTTATGTGTTTAAAGGTCTAATCTTCTATGTAAAGAAACATTTATGTCATACGGCACAACACTAAACTATATTCCCTACTGTCTACAATCTTGATTAGCTCTTAATTAGAACCATTCATGCTATGTTCAGTCAACATATATTCAGCAGTTCTCTAGAAGATGATATTTGTATGCATTTCCCATAGGCTTCAACGTTAAACTAAGTTTCGCCGCTGGCGGTCATGTTGGATGACGGATCAACAGAGTACCTCAATACTAACAATCATACCATGTTTGGTTTAAATTAAAACTGCACTTCACTAGAAGATCTTTGTATGCATTTTCCCATGGGGCCAAATGTAAAATGAAATTCAACTCTGGCGGTCATGTTGGATGACCGATTAGCACCAAAGTAACTACACTTGGTCTGAATCTCATAAGAATCATTCATGTCATTTTTAGTGTTAATCCATTTATCAGTACTATAAAAGGAGATCTTTGTATGCATTTCCCATCGGCTCCAATATTTCAAACTTAGTCCCCCGCTGGCGGCCATGTTGGGTGGCTGATCAGAACCAAAGTAACAATACTTGGTCAGCACTTCATAAGTATCATCCATGCTATGCTTGCATATAACCCATTCAGCAGTTCTCTAGAAGAAGATCTTTCTTCTTCGAAATCTTCCGTTAGCCCCTTCTTACGGGGTCTACATTTCACAACTTGTTCGATATGCACGAGTATGTAGTAATGTTTCTGACTTCAACGACCGAAATCTTTGTCTCACTGAAAAACTCCTGCATCAAAGGTTTAGATATCATAAATTGATAAAAACATTCTCTAAATTTTATTATAGATACATTGACTTATTAAGAAAATTTGGTTCTATATGCAGGGCTCTTATACATCAGGGCATTTCACATCCAAACTTCTATGGCAATATCATTTACAAAGCGCATAACTTCAAAAATTGTCCTTCCAAACTTATTAATCCGTTGAACAAACTTATTCATAAAGGATATAAATACAGCATTGTTGTTAAATCTTTACTTCTGGTTTTTGTTGGCAAAAATATTGATCATCTCCTAAATGCTTTACACCATAACTAAATTTAAACAATTTTTCAGATTGGCAGTATTTGGCATTGCACAATATCATGTTCTTCTTTCATAATTGATGATGTTGTTATACCAAATCTATTTAGAAGTATTTCAATTGAAATTTCATTTGTAAGAAGGCTTGATATCATAGTCAACGGAAATTATGTCCTTAGCTAGCTGTCAGTAACTGCGAGCATTTGTCCGGACAGTACCTGTGTGTATTGTCTTCATGTTTTATGTACTTCATTGTAAGGGTACTCGTCTTGATAAGTTGGACTTTTTTCTAGTTTGATTTTTACTGTGAGTCTTTTTGTGTATTTATTTTTAGCCATTCACCACACATAGGGGGAGGGTTTGGATCCAACAAAACGAGTTTAACCCCACCGCAATTTTTGCGCCTGTCCCAAGTCAGGAATATGTTGGTCATTGGCTTGTCCTTGTCTTTTTATAAAATTTTAGTTTCTTGATATTTGGGTTATTGGATGTGTTTTGTTTCCATTGATTTATTCACCTGTTTTACCTTTTTGGCCATTTAGTGCTTACTATATGGTGTAAGGTTCCTCACTGTGTTGAAGACCATATGGTGACCCCTAGATGTTTTGTTTTGGGTCGTTTTAACCTGGATATGGGATGTTGTCTCCTTGACATTTACCCCATTTCCTTTCTTTTTCATATTTGTATACATTTTCTAATAGGGTAGTTTCTCTGCTGGCGGCCATGTTGGATGTCAGATCGGCACCAAAGTAACAACACTTAGTCAGCGCCACATAAGCATCATTCATGCCAACTTTGGTTTTTCAAAACAGAAGCCTTATGGATTGGGTCAAAGGTTCATCTTAAAGAAAAAAAATTACCTGATAGGAATCTTAATTGGAATTGGTCTGGAAAATTTAAGGTGTTAGGCATCGATTTCGACCTTTTTTCAGAGAATAAAATCCTTATAAATTATACAAAAAAAGTAGAACAAATTTATTATTATTAAATACATGGATTTACAGACATAACCCAAACTGGTAAAATTACAGTTATAAAATCTCTAGCTTTACCAATACCGATCCAGTCTTTTATAGCGTTACCAAACCCACCACCTTGTATACTGAAAGAAGTAGAACGTGTTTTTTATTCCTTTGTCTTGGATAAAAAACCAGACAAAATAAAACGGATAGTTTTAATCAAAAGATACGAAGAGGGGGTCTTAAAATCCAACACATAGAATCATTTTGTACGAGTCTTAAAATCACTTGCATCAATAAACTTTTGGACAAATTGTATATATCACCATGGAAAACTGTTGATAGATAACAAAATACCGACGTTACTGTTAATTTATTTTCTGCATATGCGCATTTCGACAACTTATGTCTCAGTCTCATCAGTGCAGATCAAACCAAAACATTTGGAGGTCCATTAACCGAAAAACGTGTAAAAGCTGATAGAGAACAATAACCAAAAGGATCTAAATAGAAAAGCCAAAATTCAGCTAAGGACAGAGCTATGCATGAGGGAGATATTAAGAATCTAACACCAAGGGAAGTGCGAGACAGGAGAATCTCAGACACCCAAGGGTGACAAGGGTAAGATTTCCAGTCTCGGACGAAGCTTGCTGAGTCCGAGATAATAGAATCTTACCCGAGGGTGTCTGAGATCCTCTTGTCTCCCACTTCCACTTTTCTCACTGTATTCACCCTGAAATATAGATCTACTAAAATCCACACAAAAATATCGCCCCTTTTTTGTCTGTTTACACAAGGAGTTATGTCCTGTTTTGTAACGTCATAAAAACAGGACTTTATAACCGAGCGCGCCATTTTTTAAATGAGGATTTTTCTTGTATTTTCCAGTAAAATTTTACTTTATAAATGATATAACAATTTCATAATACGTAGATTAAATACACTTATGATCACTAATGAGGACAGATGTAGACTATAGACCCTAAATTTGCAAACACAATATTTGCCGGTGTTAAATTGTCATTTTCCCCCATGCTAGATTTTCCCCGGGGGAAAAATGAGATAATTCTCATTTTTCCCCCAGGGAAAATTGAGATCATTGTCAATTTTCCCCCACGGAAAACTGACAATACGTAAACGTATTGCCATTTTCCCCGTGCTGATTTTTCCCCCATACAAATTTCTTGTTATATAACACATATAAGCAATGAAGGGATATGGAGTAAATGCACATGAGACATAGCCTCTACAAATACATGGCAAAAATGAGCAATGGAATTTTTTCTTCATCTTGAAGAACATATTTCTTTTCTATCTCAACTGTTCTGACATGTCGTCCGAGCTTTGATCAACAACTGATTAGAGACATATATGTATATAATGCCTCTGAACAGACAGACTTTGTCCGTGTGTCAAGAATTCACATATAAATCGCATAGAACGCTCTTCAATTTTGACACAACTCTTAATGCAATTTCTTTAATAAATGACTTAATTTGAGAACCGAACTCAATGTTTAATCATGTTTTCACTCATTAATATCACTACTAATTGGCTGATTCAAAGGGAAGGGATCCATGAGTTGGGCCCCCCTTTTTTAAAAAAAAAAATCTTGTGCAAAATTTAGGAACGACTGACAAAAGATCGGTAGAAAAGGAACCTTATTGGAACCCCTCTTTTTGGGGGTTTGATTTGAGAAAAGGAGGTAGGCAAGGATCAACACACACAAAAAATTGACAATACACTCAATGATAAAGAAAATCAGATTAAAAACTGACAATTATGCATTATTTATACAATACAATAATACTATTGACAGATTGTTTTAGTTTTTAGTTTTTTTTATTTCTTTTTTTTTTTGGAGGGGGGGGGCTTAAGCAGAAGTCTTTTCTCACAGGTTCCACTGATTAAATTTCAGAGAAAGTATTTTCATGCAACCATTGATGACATCAGGGGGGAAAATGAGCATATGTACGGTTGAAAGGGGAAATATGGCAATGATCTCATTTTTCCCCCATGTTCCCCCGGAAAAACTAGCATGGGGGAAAAATGGCTATAGAACACCGGTCAACTGCAAGTGATTTTCGTTTAACGCTAGTGTACGACACCGCTAAAAATAGGAACTGCTGTGTCTTAAAAGTGAGAAACTCCATAGTTTTAAACAACTTTTGTAAAAGTTTAGATATTGCAAGTTTCAATAAAGTCGGTTTTCGGGTCAGAACCGAAGTACTAGCTACTGGGTTGGTGAATTCCCTCGGGGGCTAACAGTCCACCTGCAGAGGCATCGGCCCAGTGATAATAAATAACAAAATACCGAAGTTGCTGTTAAGCAACTTATGTCTCATCAGTGCAGATCAAACCAAAAACATTTGGAAGTCCATTAACAGAAATAACCAACAGGATCTAAATAGAAAAGCCAAAATTCAGCGAAGGACAGAGCTATGCATGAGGGAGATACTCCTTCAAACAAAACTTTGTAACATTTTAGATATTACAAGTTTCAATAAAGTCGGTTTTCGGGTCAGCACCGAAGTGCTGACTACTAGGTTGGTGAATACCCTCGGGGACTAACACAGTCTATCAGCAGAGGCATCGGCCCAATGGTAATATTTATACTATAACTAATCCGAGATTCTGATTATCGCAAAATATTCAACGAATGATCGAACAACGCAGTAATTCACGAATGCGCGTAGCGCATGAGTGAATTATAGTGTTTTTCGATCATGAGTTGAATATTTTCGATAATCAGAATCTAGGATTAGTTATTGTTTTTATTATATAGATCAGTTCTCGCTAATTTAATGGTTTAATTTAAGATTATTTTCATGAACTACGTTTCCCATGTTAATCCGCTGAGACGTTTACTTAACAACAACGTTGACGACGTCTATTGTGACGTCACTTCCTAGAGTGAAATTATGGAAAATAATTTCACAGTTAATTATCACTTTTAATTCACTGAGAAATTTCAATCTTTCACCATCCTCTATATAATAAATAACAAAATACACCAATATAAAAATTTGTAGGGGATAAAATATGGATGCTTAAAATGAATAACAAAGTAGTTTTCTATGAAAAATGGTGTAGTGAAGGTGTTTTTTTCATACACGATTTACTTAATGAGAACAATGATTTCCTTACTTTCCAAGAGTTTATGGATGCATAAAAATATTGAAACAACATTTCTTCACAATTTCTTGTGAGGTTTTGGAGTTTGTTTAGGGTAACAAAACAATCTAGTCAAAACTTTTATAAAAAATTCGTATCAGCCTACAAAACAACATAATAAATGAAACCAGGAATTGAATGTTAATATTTCAAGTGAAAAGTGGGAATCAATTTATATGTTACCTTTTAAGGTAGATCGGTAGTCTTCCGCCATTTTGAATTTGTTATTTATACTGCTGCGGTATTATCTGCTTTTTAAATATGCAAATATTTTTATTTGTAATGTATCAATAAATATAATATCAGTGACACAAGAAGCAAAATACATACATTGACTTGATTTTACATGTATTTATCTAATTAGATTAAGTATGGTCATTTGATAATTAAATAGATTGGAAAAGGGAGATAATATGATAAAATATTTTATATAGATATCACTATGAAAATTCACATTTTACAAATCATATGGAAAACAAAATCGGTGACCCCCATTTTTCTTTATATTTTTTGAAAGTATGTTGAAAGTGCTAACATATGAGTAAAATAGAAAGAAATCGATGGAATGGTTTTAAAGAAAACGACAAAATACCTGTTTTCCCTATATATATTCATTAGAAATATTTGATTATTTTGATATCAGTTATTTTTAAAACACGCCAGTGACCCCCCCCCCCCCCCCCTTTTTATTTTTTTATTTCAATGCTACTATAATAAGGAAACTTTCTTGAGAAAATAAAGAAAATCTACGGGAAAAATTTTGGAGTACCCGTCTACCTTAAATGTACAAAAAAACTATAAATTGATTAACTCCCAGTATAGAATTTTATTTCGGATTCTAAATACCAATTCATATCTTTATAAATGTAAGTTAAATGAAACACGTCTTTGTACTTTTTGTATGGAAACGACCGAAAAATCACTCACCTTTTTTGAGAGTGTATCTATGCCAGAAATCTTTGGTTGAGGTCAGACATTTTAAAAAAGATATGTCAGGTAGATTTTTCTATATCTGCAGAAGACATTATTTTAGGATCCACTTCAAATCTCATTAAGTATTTTATACTAATATATATTTATAAAACGACCGGTATAAAACCTTCCTTTATAGGAGCAAGGAAACATTTACAACAATGTCATAATATAGAAAAATTGTCTCATACATTTTACAAATCCCCCGCAATTGCAGAAAGAATGGAAAGAAAATGGGTTATTTAAAAAAAACTTAATACAAGGGAGTACTCTTCTTGTTCTTTAGATGATTAGATGTTTTCTGTTGTTTCTTTGGTGAATGCACTACAACAAAATGGACAGAGACTGTGTGCATTCGCTTTCTGTTGTGTAAAATGTTTTTACTAAAATTTGAAATGTATAATAGTTCCATGTGTTTACCCCTAATGTTTAATAGTATCCATTAAGTTTGTTTGTGTTTGTAAAGAACTATGACTCATGGCTTATCCCTTTTTGTCATTATTTATATTTTAAGTGTTCTTGTCATATTAATCTTTTGTGAATATATATCCTTTATTATTGATGAACAACTCTAATAATAATGAAACTGATACATGGTTCTTTATTTTATTGACCTCTAGTTATTACATATATGTTAACATTTTCGTCTGATTTTGACCTTTTCATTACAGTAAAACCAGTATTATTTTTCTGTGTTTTTAATTTCAGTAATGTTCTTTTGCGGGCTTCATAAATATCTGAGCAGACAGTATTGGCATGTACCATGGCATTGGTGGATGTTTTTGTGTAGAATACATTGATTACAGGATTGGAATGGGTTATCGCCTCAGCAGTTCTCTAGAAGATGTTTATTTGCATTTTTACATAGGGTCCAATGGTAAACTAAGTTATGCCGCTGTCGGCCATGTTGGATGACTGTGATCAGCAACAAAGTTACAAAACTTGTTCAGCACCACACAAGCTTTATTCATGCCAAGTTTGGATAAAATTCATTCAGTGGTTCTCAAGAAGAATCTGTTAAAAGAAAAAGTTTACGACGGGTGGACGACGGGCACCGGACGCAAAGTGATGGCAAAAACTCACCCTGGCTATAGCCAAGTGAGCTAAAAATGTTATGTCATAAATTAACTACAAAACTCGTTTTTGTCGTAAAGGGATGATTGTCACACATGAAGAATTTGTGAGAATTTGAAACGTATAGATTGGCAAAGTATGTCTCAAATCCGTTAAATCTGTTAGCGAAAAAGAGCCGCTAAGCAGGCAGCCCTTGTCAGTCTTTTGAATGTCACTGACTTGACATAAACGCAATATAAGGATGGGGCTTATAAATGTTTTAGATGCAAGGCTAGATCACTCCACTTAGAACAAAGGAACTTTATATGCTTTGTGAGGCACAGTTAAGGAGATTTGCTCCTCATGTTTTGGGATTTCTGTCAGATTTTCGGAATCCTCGGGTTTTATCCACTTAAAAGCATTATAATTTTTTGCCCATTGACCCCCTTATTTTTCTCCATAAATTCATCCATACATCTTTGTGAGCATTCTGTAAAAAAATTCATTGAATCTTATTTATTCTGTCACATTCATTCATAGTCAAATCTTGCTAATGTTAATCCTATGAAAAATCAGAGGAGTTCAGTTTCCCGTCAAATTTTCAACCACTTAAATCTCGAAAAATAGATCATCAACCTATCAATTTTTTTTCACTTAAATTACTTCTTTTTATTTTTCTAACTAAAAATCACGTTTATTTGAAATCTTATTTATTTTCAAACAGAGTAGCGAACCCCCTTAAGATATATATTGCATGAAAGACTTAGGAAATTTGTGGGAATGATTCGTTTTTCGTTACTAAATGTAAATTAGTTATCACACAACTGTAAGTATCAAACAATTCATTCATAATTTGTTAATTTACTGAATACAGGCCGACATGTGCGGAATTTATGACTTTTGACGTCTAATTTTTATTCTAAGGTAGATCGACACTAATACACGGCGCATTCGATTGACGCATTTGCGAAACACGAATCGGATTCGGCATTGACTTGATATTCAAGCCGGAGTATTCCTGTATTGGCTTTTTCATTATGACGTCACAACAGATTGACATACACTTTCCCGCGAATCAGCTTTCTTTTCCCGTAAATATTGTCCGTTTTGTAAACTATATATAGAATATCTCTCTTGACCAAACAGTGACAAATAGATTTTTTCAGCTCAACATATAGCACAAGTGTATATTTCTGAAATATCAAAAAATGAAAAAAATCTGTCTGATATTTATTTCATATGAAAGCTAAATAAAAAGCATGGTCTCACAGTTCCCTATATATTCTTTGTAAAAAAATACTCAATTTGACCTGATTTTCAAAGTCTGATAGCAGGAAAAGATAATCGGTGACATATCATTATTTTATTTTAGGAACAAATAGACTAATACTTACAAAATATCTTAAAATGAAAAAATTCTGTCTGAAATTTTTATTAGGATCGATCTACCTTAAAAAACTTCACACAAACAACCTACTACACACGTACCTCTGACTGACAACTCATTAAAAAAGGTAAATATGAGAAATATAATAATAAAAGAATAATAAAAAAGTCATCAAAATCAGATGTAGAAATAGCTAAAACTGAAATTAAGGAAAAAAAAATAATGGTTTAATGTCGCAGTAATGTCACCCAGAGCGGTCATGTCAGAATGTGCAAGGAGGTTAATACTGAAGTTTGGAACTTTCCCTAATAAATTCCACAATATTTTTCACACCCTGAAAACCAATTTTTATTATTTTCTTATAATACGTGTGTGAAACTATGATGTATTTCATTAAAAGAGAATTTCTTGAGATACCTAATCCTGTCAGCAGACCTAAATGGTCTGGCTGGATTCAGACCGTATGAGTATACGCATCAGTACGGTCGGACCGTACGCGTATGGCCGGACCGTATGCGAACAGTCCAAATACGCGTATGGTCTGGAACACATACATAATAAAATTATGTGAAACACAATGATTTCATTGTTGTTCCTCGTCTTGAAATCGAATACAGTCTTCAACAGTGAGCAAATACAGCTCAAATACCGCATATCATGTTCAAGAATGTCTCAATCACCGATGTAAACAGTTTTCCAATTATATAAATATTAACGCGCTATATATATATATATATAGCTACTACACCAACATTCCCGACGACTTGATCTAAAAAGATACACACTTGGGATATGCGATACTAGAACTGTTCAATCACAATCAATGGAGCTTTTACGTTTTCACACGAGACTCAACAGATTAACTTAAGGTTCCACTAAAGTCAAAAATTAGCACACACAATAAACATAAAACTTTTGACTGTATTTTGCAAGCTACATGAAATATAGTAATAAAATTTGAGAAAATGCATTCTTTTAAACATAATTTACATGTACTTGCTGCAAAAATTGTAAATGAATTTAGAAGAAAGATTTTATAACCAAATCTTTTCCTTGGGTACACACTCAAATTTCAAAAAAAATCAGGAGGTCAGGATAATGCCTAATTCTTGTCGAAATTGTTCTTGACGAATACTATCATGTATAATGCAGGGCAAGCTAACATTGGTTTGTCTAGTAACATGTGTGTTCAAGTAGAAATTTGGCAATTTCTGACCTGAATCAGTGGAATTACTTCCCCTATGTGCCTAAATTGAACTGAATCTTGAAAATGAACAGTAGTCTCAAATAATCGGCATTAGCTTGCCCTTGCTCTGATATTA
>MJUU01007283.1:50504-78284 GCA_002080025.1 Modiolus philippinarum
CAGATCCTGACGTCACCAATTCCAAATCTATGGCGGATTTTCTCATTGCAAATCTATGGCAGATTCTGACGTCAGCAAAACAATTCCAAATCTATGGCAGATTTACTCATTGCAAATCTATGGCAGATCCTGACGGCAGCAAAAGAATCCCAAATCTATGGCAGATTTACGAAGTTCCAAATCTATGGCAAATTTGACATTAAAACTTAATGGAATATACAGTCTAAGCCGCTCGTCACTTACCCACAAAAGCGTGAACAAACGTCAATGGAGCCTTCTTTTTAATAAACATGTAATATGTGAGACCCATGAAAAGTTAGTCTCAAAGACAAAAATGTCTTGCTTGCCTTCGGACTTTTATTTGTTTTTGAGTAAATAGGTCCAGTTTATACTCCAATAATTAAATTCCTTTAAAACGGTGTTTAATCCTATAATATCTCTGGCCTCAGTAGCTGTTTACTTTTTTNGGGGGGGATCGGAATTTTTTATTTATTCTATTTATTTATATTTTTTTAAGGAACCGGAATTTTTATGCATGTCGTAATTTGACATAAGTAGTCGAAACGTCCATCTAGCAGTACTTCAGTTATATAGTTATTGTTAATTCCAGTATCTTGCTTCTTCGGTATTTCATTGCAAAATTGACCTTTGGAAGCAATAACAAAATACCGACTCAGTTCTGGATAAGAAAAACTGAACTCGTATCAGTTTTGTAGAACCTGCAGATTGCAGTCAGTTTAATGTGACAAAATATCGTTATTCATAACTTTTCAGATCATTTGATTGTCTGTGTCCTTTCATTGGTACACGTTGTATCGAAATATGACCAGTTAACAATGATGTAAATTTTCCTAGATTTTGAACAGCATATGTTCAATTATTTACATAATCATATTTTTTGCTGATTTCTCATGTCCTTGTTCTTCTGTATTCTCGTATTTTCTACGTAAGTAAAATTACTAGTTTTTATTAACTATGTGTTTATTGTTCCATAGGCATTCCACAGAATCCACTTGAAAAAAATCCTTCGACATGAAAAGTAACAGGAAATGTCTACAATTGCCGTAAACGTCTAGAATCACAGGACCCAATCACACGGGAACTGCACAAGAAAAACTCAAATGACGTTTACGACATGGAAAATTCCCGTGAAAATGTAAATGAAACGCATTTTCGAATGAAAAATAAATAACACAAAACCAACAAACAAACAAGAGGACAAACACTACTCTGTCAATATCAGTTCAAACCATGAACTTGTTTGTTTTTTTTTATTCCTCTTAACTTGAGCAAAAGCACAATACAGTAGAGGACACAATTTAGTCAATAAATAAATTCGATATTAGTTTAAGCTTTATTTCAACAACAACGACAGCGCATATTACAAATACAATAAAATAATGTTGGATTGAGAAACAAGGCTAAGCCTTATGTTAATCTCTAAATTCGCGTATTAGCTTCAGTACTGAAAAATTATCTGCATTATATTTTATCTTTTGCCAAGACGTGGAAGATTCTCAACATTTGAGAACAGGAAAATCTGCCAAAGATTTGGGGACAGTCGAATCTGCCATAGATTTGGAGTCGATCAAATCTGCCATAGATTTTGAGACGATGAAATCTGCCATAGATTTGGAGCGACATATTCTTTGTTACGTCACTTTCTGCCATAGATTCGGAATCTGCCACAGATTTGGAACCCGCCATAGATTTGAGTCCTGTATATATACTAAATAAAGTTTGGGAAAAAAGTCCGGAAATGTAAGTGTGACGGACTGACAGACTGGCGAAGTGCAAACTTAAAGCCCCCTTCGGCGAAGCCAGTAGGGGACGAAAAAGAATTCACACATCCTCTTCGTTACAACTTTCCATCCACGACTCCAAGATATTTATGCGTTTAATGTCAAAGACCAACCGAGTTAGAGTCTTAGAATTAATATTATCGAGAACATCTTTCCACTGAGGAATTTGAGTGACACGCAACACTACATTTGAATTTCACTGTTGCAGATAGGCCCATTTCGATGAATTTACATCTCGTCAGTGCAACTCGGATCTAAAGATTGGAAAACCGATGCCGAAATATACTCCCTCAGAAGGGGATACAAGACCAAAGATAGGATGGTAAATTTCCGGCCCCTACCCATTGGGCCCCACAGTTGATGGATCTCGCTGGAGCAGTGGGGAGGGGCAAAAAATCCAAAGTTCCATATTAAAGGTCTACTCTACTCTACTCTACTCTACTGCACTCTATGAAATGAAATGAAATAAATAACTGGTGAGAATACACAAACCGTTTTTCTTTTTCCACTCACTAATTAATCCGGGATAATTAACAAATATAGGAATAACGTCGAAGAATTGTTCATTGCTATCTGTTACTTTGCCCAATTTATACAAATAAATAATGGAACTTTTATATACATACTTTTGCCGACCACGACTCCTTCGTGTGGTTGGAGGCATATCTCACAGTTCCCACTACCACCATTCTTTATGGCATCGACTTGGTTGATGAACAGAGTTCTATCAACTGATGTGTTGACAAACATTATTCCTGGGGTTTCTGAAGATACCGTTCCGTATTGCTCATAAAATGACTGACTTGGGTTTGAATTACTGAAGGCAGTGTATATGTTAGCCGCTCCACAACTCATGTTTGTCTGCAATATAAAAACGACATTAATCAAAGAACGTATTGCCTCTTCAGACATTCGGGGTAAAAGCCTACTCCCGTCTTCATTTTTGCTTATTATTCATTATTTCAGCTCATCTTCAATGCCACTTGCTTTAATTTGGCGAGACGTACATCGGAATGAGAGAAAACTATTGAGATTTTTAACCATCCCAGAATGATGGGTATGTATCCATGACAAATCCGGTCGTACTTGTTAAATATGTTCCGGAATACCATAGTTAGATTTAATAGTTATATTTACTTTTTATAAATTAATAATAGTGTGTAATAAATGATTTAATAAAAACATTTTTTTTTCTTCAAGACATCTGTTATTGTCAACATTGTGTTAAACCAAATAAAAATAAATAAAAAATAAAATAAAACAGATAAATAACAAATATTGACTTTTTCTCGCACAATCTCTTCGTTTCGTTTCGTTTCATTTTTTTCCGTTACATTTCGTTTTGTTGTGTTTCGTTTCGTTTCATTGCGTTTCCTTTCTGTTTTGTTTCTTGTTTTAAAGGGACCCAATTTTTTATGTTTCGATAATAAAACAATACAAATTGGAATCAAGTACGATCCAGACTACGGTCCAAGTACAAATTGGAAATCAAATTTTTACCGGGACAAATAAAAGTTCTTCTTGTACTGGATTTAATCCAGTACAAATTGGAATTCCAATTTCTACTGGGACAAATAAGAATACCATTTCGTACTGGATTTATTCCAGTATAAATTGGAAATACCAATTTCTCCTAGGAGAAATTGAGATATCCTGATTTATACTAGTAGGATTCTAGATCCTACTAAATTTCTAGTAAGATCCAGAATAATTCCGAATATTTTGTTTAGGAAGATTCTAGATATTACTGACATTCAAAGTTGAAAAAAGTTTTGGATTATGTTTAAAGAAGTATGTTTTTTTTTCACAAAATTTTATTTCTTGAAAAGTAAGTACTAAAACATTAAAAAGACAAATGACATAATTGTAATATATAACTTTTTATATAACATATATTTAACATTTTTGTTGAGAAATTAAAAATTGTGACTGTGATACAGTTGTCATTCAATGGTGAATTTTTTGTACCTGCATGTGTGAAATTTCAGCGAGTGACGCAGGATCTACTGCATTTAAACCAGATAATAAACACTTGTCAAATCAACAAGATCAGTATCAGAATAGTAGTTTTCAAGTATGCCATTTAAAAAAAATAATATTCCAATGAATATTTTTTGCATAATAACTCATTGTGTTCTTCAATGTTTAAAGTAAACTTCGTACAATATCTTCCCAAAAGTTCGAACTGTGCTCAAAGGATGAAGAGCTCGAAGCAAAATATATGTATCTGTATATATATATTTTTTTAAATTAGACAATTAATCTAATATGTGTGACAGCGGAAAGGACATGTAACTGGTTATGTTTAACTTATCTTTTAATGTTTCAATTGACTTAAGAATTATACTAGCATAAATCAAGATATCTCAATTTCTCCCAGGAGAAATTGGAATTCCGATTTATACTGGGATAAAGCCAGTACAAATTGGAATTATGTCTCCTTGCTTTCAAAGGGAGAACATATTGTTTTTGTCTTTTCCGTTTGTCGTCCGTCAGTCCGTCCGTCCGTCCGTCACAAAGTTTGTGGACGCCAATTCTACATCTTTCATCGGGTTTCAACCAAACTTCACAGGATTGTTGACCATCATGCCTAATTGTGCATATCGTCTGGCAGGATTGATCGGCTAATTTTTGTGGGATTAATGCCCCTTTTTGACTTAGAATTTTGCAAAATTAAGTTGTGGATGCCAATTCTCCTACATCTTTCATCAGATTTCAACCAAACTTTACAGGATTTTTAACAATCATGCCCAGTTGTGTCTATCGTCTCGCCGCATTGATGGGCCATTTTTGTGGGAGTTATGTCCCTTTTTGACTTAGAATTTTGCAAAATTAAGTTTGTGGACGCAAATTCTCCTGCATCTTTTTTTCGAATTTCAACCAAACTTCACAGGATTGTTGACCATCATGCAATAAAGGGGATAACAGGAAACATCTTCTGCGGCTGAAAATTACAGTCATATGCCACAATCTGCCACTAGTTGTGCATACAGTCTTGTCGGATTGATGGGCCAATTTTTGTGTGATTTATGCCCTTTTATGACATAAAATTTTGATAGATTAAGTTTGTGGATGCTAATACTCTCACATCATTGGATTTCAACCAAGCTTTACAGGATTGTTGACCATCATTCCTAGTTGTGCATATTGTCTGGCCACATTGATTGGCCAATTTTTGTTGGAGTTATGCCCCTTTTTGACATAGAATTTTAATAAATTATGTTTGTGGACACTAATTCTGCATAATCTTTTATCGGATTTAACCCCCTGGATTCAACCAAACTTCACAGGATTGTTGATCAGCATGCCTATTTGTGCATATTGTCTGGCTGGATTAATCAGCCAATTTTTGTTGGAGTTATATATTGGGTGGATGGAGGGAAGACATTCGTCTTTGTTTCAAAAGCACACTTCAAGTTCTAATTTGTTCCAGTAGAAATTTGAATACCAGTACAAATTAGAATTATAATTTGTGACAGTAGAAATTAGAATTCCTATTTGTACTACGAGGATTCCAATTTGTACTGTAACAAATACATATATATCCTTCATTTTAATTAGACTGGTTTGTCTCAATTTTTCATCTGCAAATTGCGATAAGTCACACTACTCCAAAAACAATTCTGTGATAAACTAAGGCAGCAACCATTTGAATTTCTGTGAAATGGGAATGATTTTTTTTCAAGACAGAATTTTTCATTTCACATTCAGCCCTTTTTTAGGTAAAGTTACCTCTAATGTAACTCCTCCTACTTTGGTCTTAAAAGCAAGTGTTGGACACTCGTCAATTTTACAACAGAATCCAGGCGCATTGAATCCAGGCGTATTGATGTATGCTGGTGCTGTAAAATATTCAAATATTTAAACTTTTTTGAAAAGAACAAGCCTTATGAAGAATACCATAATGATTTTTCAAACTGTTGGATTCTATATAATCCTACCTGCCTAGCGCAAAACCCTTGTTCAAACCAACTATACTTAAGAGAAGGCTTCATCGCGACTTCAAGATTAAGCAATTAAAGCATTGTTCCATTGAAACATATATTTGTACAACCTGACAAAAGTTCCACTGGAACCAATACGGGATATTATTATATTTATTCCTTTTGGAACGAATATAATATAACATTTATTCCGTTAGGAACAAATATTATGATGGTACTTATATTCTGTTATAGATTTACCATGTTTTTGTAGAGACTTTGTCTCATGTGCATTTACTCCATTTCCTTTCATCGTTCATTTAAGAGAACATCTATCAGAAAGAATATAGCACTCCAACCTCACTGAAACTTTGAAGACCTCACTGCTAGCACAATACCATGGACCGAACTATCCTGAAGTAAACAACTATCAGAAAGAATAGCATACTAATATCCCAAATTTATTTATTACTACAAGGTCAAAATCCTGCACTGCAGTGAAGTGAAAACGTATCACAGAAAATTACATATACTAATATATCCTTTGCAATCCTACTACAAGTCCAAAACTGGAATCGAAATGACAAATTCCGGGAAGTATGTCCTGCTTATATGTAACTAACAACTGCAACAAGAACATTTAAAAAAATCATTTCGTTGATGTGTTTTATTGTCAATTATGTCATTTTGCATTAAATTTTGCAATGAAAATAATTATGCGCAATTTATTCACAATAGACCAATAATTTGACTGAAAATATGCTGTCAGCCCTGCATGTTACGCATCGTACTCTAGCTCTTAGCTCCTTTGTGTCTTTTTACTTTATTTTTTTCAAACTGCACCTAATCATGAAAATTAGATATGTTATTTTTTTTAATTTTCATTTTATATTTCTCCTTTCTCCGTTTTTGCTTCGGTTTTCCTTTGCCGATGTATCACAATATGCGTCATCAAACATAAACATACGTATACATAAACTCTGCTGAATTTCTTCCTTGATAGCTTTTATTTCATTGTAGTTAGCGACACTGAAGACGTGTGTACAGTCTGGGGTTGATGCAATAGCGTTTAGAGTTTGACGTTGAACTAGACTACCGACGCCAATGGAGAAGACGGTGATTCCAGCCCGGTGTGCTCTGTCAGCAGCATGTCTTAAAAGAAGGACACACCTGAGTTCATAAATGTTTTCAACATATTATATAACAGTTGCAATTCATATGCTATGCAAATATAATAATTATCGGAAGAAGTGCCATGTTTGTTTGACTTTCAAGATTGATTGATTGATTAGTTAGAGTTTAACGTCCAATGAGCAATATTTCAGCTATATCAGGACGAGAACAAGTTAATCAATTCAAAACAAATTGTAAGTAAAAGAAGAAAGAAATAAAGGTGGAAGGGACAACCGGGGCAACGACTTTTGATTGCCACTGGAAAAGGGGAGAAATGGGTAGGGGCAGGAAATTTAGCCTTCTATACGACACCCAGTGCGTCTTTCAAGAAATGCATCTAACCAAGTATAAAAAAAATGTGAGTTACATATACAGTTATCCCCTCAGGTCCAAGCATGATTTTTAAAGTTATTGCTTTTGCAAAGTACACATGAAAGGATATAAAACCAAGTTTTCCGCCACAATCAGAGAAAGTAGAATGAAAATGTACAAAGCAAAGTCCATGTTTTGTTGTGTAAGGCTACAACATTGTTCGATCAGAATCTCCAAAATAAAACTAGTCCGTTAGTTCTATGTCTATGCTATCTCTTACCTGACTTTCAGTTGTCAAGAATAAATCTAACAGAATATCCTAAGTTTGGTTGTGGCAGGGATGCAATTCTGAAGGGATATCTCCAAAATTAAGTTATAGCAGAGCAAGTACTTTCAGGCAAGGTTTTTTAAAATAAATTTCCCATAGGGTCCTACACCAGATGACGGCCAACTTTGAGATCGAAAAGTACAACACTTCAGTCAAAGGAAAACTTTGAGACCAACAGTACAACACGTCAATAAAAGGTAATTTTATTGTCATATTTGGTTCAATTCATTTAGTAGACAGAATTGGTGTAAGTAAGCTAAAATAGACAGATACACATAATAAAGCAAGTGTTGATGGTGTTGCGAGGCAAAACAGAAGTCCCCTACCGACAGAACAAGGCTTTGTAACACCAGCAAAAATAGTACAAAACATATTTTCTCTGTCCAAGGCCTATGCCTCCGTCAATAATTGGTGGACCGATTGGTTGATCGAGCTTGATCTGTAAATGGGGGTAATAACAAAATTACCGAACAGAGTTGTTAAGAGCCGAAGTTCATGAGACAAAAGGACAGATCAGGAAGAAACCATTGTCGACCGCAATGGTCCTGACTTGGTACAGGCATTTCAAAAGAAATGGTGGGTTAAACCGGTTTTATGGCATGCCAAACCTCCCCTTCCATTGCGGTAATGTCCGGTAGCAACTCAACAGCAATTGCTATCGAAAGGTCGTAGAAAGTTAAAAAAAAAGATCACCCCAGTACTGATAAAAGTAGAATCTTGAATCAGAGTGGGGACCGAAACTTCAAATTTTTCCACAAGGGACTGATGTCTATTAAAGAACTTTATCAATGATCATATGAGACGGAATTTTTTGAAGCTTGATTAATAAGTCGGTCACGGAGATAACTATGTCTAATGAGAAAGTCTTTATAATTTGTGATCGCTCTCGCGTAACGAATCAACTGGTAAACATACACTACGTAAGCAGGAGAAACTGGAATATATCTGTCCATATAAGGGATATTGATAATTTTGAAATACAGATCGCCCCTTTTGTCGTAAATTTTAGCACTGAGATGACCATTTTCGTCAAAATCGAGAATGTAACTTATGATGGTAGACCCAAATACCAAATGTTCTCTCAATATCTGGAATGGTTTAGAAAAAAAGTACCAAATACTGATATTTTCCCAGATTTTTATAAGTCCAATGCCCATGACTCTATAAAAAACACTGGACTGGAACAAAACTCACACATAGTTCGACACTCATGGTGGTAGACTCACATACCAAATACTAGCTAAATATCTGGAACTGACAGAAAAAAAAGTAAAAAAAAAATGATATTTTACCAAAATTGTCTAAGCCCAAGGTTCATAACTCCGTTAAAATTCAATGAACCGGAACCCAACGACTCCATGCCAAATATTAGCTAAATATCTCCAACAGTATGGGCAAAAAGTCCGGAAAACTTGAGTGTGACGGACGGATTGACGAATGGACTGATTGACACACAGACGGAGTGCAAAACGATAGGGAACTAAAAATATTAATCCTAAAATTAATATATCGAGTTGGACCGTACAGTTTTGACCGTATATGTGTCACACCCTAATAATAGTCCCCTTGGAAAAAAATATCTGCCCTTCGCTTTGAATTCTGTTTACCGTTTAATTATTCAAGAAAAAATACTGTTATATTTGTTCTGATGGAAAAATACTTTTCCTAATTCTTGTGTAAATTTCATACTTTCAAAACAACGTCAGGAAAAAGCAATGACTAACATGTGCACAAATATTGTTCTCAGTTACTGATTGGTCAATGACGTAAGAGTCTCGATGCAATTTCTAGAAATAGTGACCGAATGTTGATGAATTTGTCTTCTAAATTATTATTTTGGAAATTGTTTTTAAGCACTTTTATGACAAATATCAGTAAACATATATGTTATACGGCAGGTTTATTCAAAGTATTTCATTCAAGTTCACTTTTGATGCATAGCATCCATAGCCACGAAAGTAGAACAATTAGGAAATGTGTACTTCAGGGATTACTTTTCTTTTTCTTTCAACAAATTAATTCAGAAAGAGAATTAGAAATACAATATCTAACATTGTTTCCTGTTTATTTAAAAAAAATCACAAATGGGTCGTTTTTAAAAAAAAGTGCAGATCTCTGTCCGCCTATACTACATACAAATCTAATCAATAAATCATTTTCATTGATTTTGGTTGTTTGTCTATCGGAAAGTTTGCAACGTTTCTGACTATTGACATATATAATTTATGCAATTTGATTATTCAAATACATTAAAAATGAACTTAAGGTCCCTTTTTAGCAATTTCAGCATGTCCCAGGTAAGAAATTCCAACTTTGACAAACTTTTTGAAATATTTCGGAGACGTTCGCAGATTAGCACAGTGGCATTCTGGAATCGTAAGGATCTGAATATTTGCTCAATCATTCTGATTAAAACATATTTATTCATAGATTATTTAGAAATTAGAAAATGTACTTGTCCCACGCTTTCATGTCTATCCTATTACCACTTCGAAATTCCTATTCCAATAAATTATCCCTGCTGATACGGAACTCTTCTTTGATGATGTTCATTTTAGAAATGTTGACGGAAACATGGAGGCGTTATAAGAAGCAACAAAAAAGTTAGACCACCAAAAGTAAGTGAAATTAGAGGCGTACGTTTTAAAAATGACTATCCTGCCCCCCCAATACAATATATTTAAAAAGTTAACCTCTTAAAACTAGCTTTATTATTCAAATACAAAAACAATTTTAGGAAATGCCAACACCGATAGGTAGGGAGCGGTTATTTTTTCATAAAATCAAAAGAAGTGTAAAATTTTTAATCCTGTTACTGTCTATCCCGTTACCATGATAAACGTAACAGGAAGGATTTGGTAACATGATGGACAAATCAGAGCATTAAAACTAGAATTAATAAATTATTAGCCACGTGTTTGTTTGTAATTTGATCTTATATCATTATTGGTGAAAAAGTATTGACATTTTAAACCATTCATACATACTATACACGATGTTATAAACAAATATCTAGTAGTGAAACTTACGATGAAACTAACGATGGTAACAGGAAAGACATATTTTGGTAACAGGATAGACTTTTTATGGTAACAGGATAGACATTATTTCAATGTAAATTTGCCCCATTATTTTTTTAAAGTCTAAAAATATGTCGATATGGCAGAGTAAAAGAAAAAATGAATAGATAACCTGCATGTGTATCTATATTCATACACTATAAGAGAATTTTCTGTATATTTCAATTTTTCATTGGTAACAGGCTAGACGGATATCAGTAACAGCATAGACAAATACGATATAAATGCAAAACACAAATTTCAAAAAGCGTTAAGAAACAACTTATCAACGGTTAGAAAGAATAACATAACAAGTAACTTGTTCACTTTTATTTTTCATTGTATTAAGTGTAAAGTAACAAACATTGGTAACAGGATAGACAAATTCATATACACTTAGAATATGCGTGTCTTTCCTGTTACCATAATTTCTTTCCTGTTAACTTCTTGTAGTTGTCCGTTCCTGTGACCGTAAATTATTGTGGTTAACTATAACTATGTAAGATAATGACAATAACATTGGGATTAGTTTAAAGAGAAAAAGGAGCCGAATATCAATATGTGCATTAACAAGTAGATGGTTGGTGGAATATTTTTTTACAGAAATCGCAAATCTTGTTTTTGTGATTTTTTGTGGGAGCGAACATTCATTGACCTAAATCTTGTTGATATCAATAAAGGAATACACGGTTGTTATTTCTTGATGTGATTTAAAGGTTTTTTTTTCATAATTAAGGTTTGTTTTTACAGTTTGAAATGTTTGTATTTGAAAATGAATCAAGAATATGGTAACATGATAGACAAAAATCTTCCCTTTCCGACAAAAAATTATTAATAATGCTTTTGTTATTTGCCTTTAAGACTGCAAATTTTAGTATGTTGTTCCAAACAAGTATGTTACAGGTTCGTCTAATAAATTTGATGCTTTCATCAAATTGATTTTCGGCCATATCGTCATGTCAAATCTGCACTTTTTTGAAAATGACCCATATCTCGATGCTTAACTTTTCACATTATGACGTTCTCGATAAAAACTTGAACTTTTAAATGTGAAGATTTGAGAAATTGTCGTATTAAACGTCAAACAAGGCTAGAATCTATGTATTACATTCAATCTCTCTGAAACAAAAAATAGGACGGAACTTCTATCCTGTCGGAAAGTAACATACCCAGTATCTCCTATGTCATTAGCTTCACCGTCTGTTATAACAACCATCACTTTGACTGCGCTCGAGCGGCTACCATGACTAGTGGAAAACAAATCAGTGGTTGCTAGGTCAATGGCTTCAGCTGTTGCAGTAGAACCCCCAATAAACGGCATATTTGAGATTGCATTTTTAACTCGAGATTTAGTTTGATAAGTATTGAAACGAAATTCTGTTCTTGCATTGCTGGAATAAGAAACTACTGCAACCTGGGTTTTATGTGGAGAAATATCAAAAGAGTCCACCACATTCTGCATGAAATATTTGGCACGGACAAAATCATCAGTGGATAAGCTGTTGGATCTGTCTACGACAAAAGCCAAATCCAATTTATCATTATTATCACAACCTGAAAAAATGGATATATATTCAAGCAAATTTGTCTTCATCAAGTATAATAAACAATGTGCAAAAAATCGCTGAAAACGAGGGGCAAATAACAAATTTTGTCAAAATATTATTCACCACTATATTATACGTATATAATTCAAAAGATATCTTATTCTTATGGATTGAACAATGACGTCAAGTATATGACAAAGCAACATAATTATAATGATGTCTGCAATGCGCATGTTCCTTGGAGTAAACTGTTTTCATGACTATTTGAAAGTTTTTAGTGTTATTGGGATCAATATTGACAATAAAAGCGCTGTGCCATTGCATTACTCGGTTCTACCATGTATTTGTAAAGATTTTGTATCATGTGCATTTACTCCAAATCCTTTAATTGTTTTAAATATCATTTAAATCTATTTAGCACCGACATTTAATCGGAAGAGTTGATCAATGCTTCTGATGGAACAAACGATTTTACTTTAACGATAAAAGATTACAAATCTTTCTAGAGTGTCTCGTGTGTTACGATTTTCTACGTTTAAATGGCATCACGACGAAAGTCGGGGGCATTTTGTTTTACCCCTGTCCGTCCGTTCGACCGTTTTCATGGGATACACGGGTTGTCCGAAAAACTAATCCTCCAGTTTTATGCTATAAAATTTTATTTTTCAGATCATTAATACATATATTGAAGATGTGCATGTGATAAGGATTTTGATTTTTGAACGTTTTGTTGAACTTAGTCATTTTTTGTGATTTTTCAAAGAGGGTACATAGTTTGTCCGCTCAACTCCTCTAAGAGCTTTGATGCTAGGAAGTTTTCTATTTTGAAGATCATATGTAACTGTATTAAAGACGTGCATGTGGTAAGAATTTTGATTTTGATGCATTTTTTTCTTTTAAAAAAATGTTGAAATAATCCCTTTATTTGTTTATTTACGGTTTAGTTTGTCTCTCGTGCAGTGTGGAGCCCGTAAAAAGATTCCCCTTGCTGGAGAGTATGCTCTCTTTATTTTGTCAGTAATAATGTACATTTCTTATATGAATGCACTATCAAAATATAACATTTGGCTTTCTTCTTTTGTGGCCATCTGTATATACATATTGCCCACATCTCCCGATTTACAAGCCAAGTATCCTTACAATCAACTCGATGAAAGCCCTGTGATCATTTATATGTTGTATTTTCTATTGGTCCCTTTGTCGGGCATTGGATGACATGCCCCGTGCTTTTAAAGAGTGCTTGCCCGATGTGTTATTTTTGTCGAGGACCCTGTGCATCCATGACCAAAAGTCAAGACACATGAATGTAGCGTTGTTTACACTCAAACCAGAGCTAGGGGCCATCTTGAAATTACTGTGAGGTAGGAGTGTTTGCTCTTTGTTGAAGCCCTCATTGTGACTTCAAGATGAAGAACAACAATGAAAGCGTTGTTCCATTTGCATAATCTTACCATGTATTATAGGGATTTTGTTCCATGTACATTTACTCCATATCCCTTTATTTCTATATTGAAGATATGCATGTGGTAGGGATTTTGATTTTTGATGCATTTTTCTCAAAAATATACATTGTTGAACTAAGTCATATTTCTGTAAATTAGTAATAGAATGTATATTGTTTGTCCTCGTAACTCCCACAGTAACATATGTTAAGCGGGGGCTCAGAATGTGTCTTACAGACACAAATATAATTACTAAGAGATCCCACTTGATTTAAGCTTGCGTGGGGGCATGTCATCCTTGTAAAGCAATGCATATCTATCAGTACTAACAGTTATCCTAGAATTAATTGTAGTAAATGTTAGCAATAACAAATAACAGTGGCAAAAGCACCTTTCTAAAGGACATTATTGCCATAAAAGACCACTACGACACAGCTGATTTATTCAACCTTGCATCAATTTAAAGTATCCAAACTTACTAAATCTTGACGGTTGATTTAGTCAACCTCGCATCAAGTATATCCAAACTTACTACTAATACCGACTCATTTGCATTTTCAGAACTGGTTTTTGCGAGCTGTTTCTTTCTGGGATTTTAGAGTTGTACAAAAAAAATAATCTTTTGTTTTTTACGCAAATTTGTGAATGGTTAACATTGGGAGGCTATAGGGAGTCCCTTTCGGAAATTTGGTAAATTTCTCTCAACTTTCCGGTTCCCGTTCGGAAAATATTCTACAGACATTCTTAAAGAGGCAAACTTTTCCAGGTCCCCGCGTAAAACCCGACATCCTTTACCGTTTTACCATGCATTTTTTTTGCAACGACCTTGTTCACTTTGAAAAGCTAATCTCGTATTTCTCTTAAAATCAACTGAGACCCACATCATATACATTCAGACTCCAAAAACATTACAACAACCATATCCAATGTAATTTTAAAAACATTTTTTAAGTCCCAATTAAAGTTCAAGAATTTATTAACAATGTATAAATAAGGGGTATGAATCCATACATTCTGCGTTACTTTTTCCATGATGAAGTTGGAAATGATTATTTGTTATGGGTACTCCTTGAAACAAGTGTACAGCATAACGAAATTTGCTGTTTTTATGCAACTTCGGTATTTTTTGTATTATGTAAAAGTAAAGAATGTTTTGTTAAAAACCCACCTCGATCAAGAATTTTTGCTTGAGCTGTAAAATTGTTTCCTGCTAAATTAACAAAATGCAGTTCATAGAAATGGGCCTGGTCTTCTATTCTCCATCGAGTTCCTCCATGAAGTATTGTGTATAGTGCCGCTGCAATGCCAGAATACAATGGTTTCCTCAACTCCGACCACGGTACAGTGTTCCAGTCTATTCCAAACTGATTCCTAATAATATTGTATTCTGCAGAAAGACGTCCAGAATTATGCTGTGTTTCGTCAAACATGGTCTTATCAACCTGCAATATAAAAAAGACGAAAAGGGAGTGCGAGTGTCAGAAATTTTATAATTAGAATTGAAATGCTGACCTTTTGTTTTGAAGAACTTTGCTAACAGAACAACTTGAGCAAAAAATTTGAAAATCCATGTAAGAATTTTTGAGATATAAGACGTTAAAATTTTGGCTGGAAATAGTTCTCTCTAGAGTTTTCCCTCACGTTCCATTAGCTGTTTATATGCCTTAAAATATATGAAAATATAATTAGTGCTAAATTGTAAGTTTTTAAAATTTTATATATTGTCTATTTTATGACATACGACCTAGAAAATATGATACATGTGCAAAATAATTTAACCCTGTTTAAATGGATAAAACCCGAGGATATCAAATGCTTCTGAAATCTGACGCTCATATTCCATCAATTAAAGAGTTTTCTGATTTGGAGAGGCACATATTTTTATTTATAAAAATGACTTTTGCATCTTTTTGTGAGGTACTAGTAAAGAAACAATCCTATTTAGAGCACACAAAGAGGCATCGATATCAACATATTTTCTCTGTCTATAACTGATTAGAAAATATAACATGTGATAGGATGGTTCAACAATAATACCTGCCATATGCCGCCATGATATCCATTTCGGAAAGTTTTTGCAGCATGTCCATCTTGTGACTGGACGTAGGCCAACCTCACAAGAAAACGCTTATCATCTGCAAACAAACAAGACTCTCTTATAAGATTAACAACGGCATTAACTACTTCTGAGCCGATAGCTCCGTACTGTCTGGTCTGGTCAACGGCAGAACAAGTAACAACAAACACGGCTACCAGGAAACAGACGTTACTTGCCGCAGACATTTATGTTTCTACTCTAAATAGTCTGTATATATAGGTTTAAGAGGTTATCAAAACTGTCGTCGTTTGGAGTTTAGATATAAGAACAATATGATAAGCTATATTGCCTTTTCGCAAGAAGATTTACTAGTATAATATTGCATATAACAATGCATACATCAGAAGCCAATTACTTATAATAAAACAAAGTGTTGTGCAGTTGCTTTAAAGTGATATGGAAATAAATATAGGTGTGGTAAGCCACAATTTAAAGCTAAAAATATAAAAAAAAAAATAAACCGACAAAAAGTATAAAAAGTTAAAAGAACCTTTCGATCATGTAGGATCTTCATTGGTGGCAGACTGGTACAAGAGAAAAAAGAAAATGTGTCCAACACAACTTGCAGATAAAACGAAAACTACTCACTAAGTTTCATGCGTTACTACACTGATCTTTAACTGATAGTAACTAATAATATGTACCGATATATACAAATGCAAAGTCCCGAACTTTGTCATCAATATAATTGTAATATTGCCAGAGCAGAGAAAAGATAACAGGAAACACCCAAAATGGCCGAAAATCACAATCACATGTCACAATTCACCAAGAAACTAAAAAAATCAATAAAAAGACAAAGACAAACTTAAACAACAAAAGGAACTCGGGATATCCGGACTTGGTACCGGTGTCACACAGTAGATTTCCCCCTACTCATTCTTCCCCCGGAAAGATGAGTATATACTGGTCTTTCCGCCCGGAAAAATCAGTATATACTCATTTTTCTCCCCCCTTTGTTCGAATTCATACTGGAATTTCCCCCTTGACTATATACTAAATATATGCACTGCATATGCAAAAATAATGTAAACATTATTAGGGCTCTATTTAGTCGACTGAAATGGTCGCCCAGGCGACCAAATATAACGATTGGCGACTAAATATAAAAACCAGTCGCCTTTTGGGCGACCATATTGTTACATATTGGCGACTAGAAAAAAAGTCGCTCATTGTTAAATGTTGGCGACTAGAACAAAGTCGCTCTTTAAGCCACTCTGATATTGATTTGTCCTTCTATATCTCTTCAAAGTCTGAAACTTGAAAGTAACAATGTTCAGCGTCTAACAGACTATGATTCTAATGTGGATTCACCACGATTTAGAAAGTCATGCAATCGATTGATGATGAGTGCAAGTGTTAGGTCGAGTGAAAAAAGGGGAGAAAAGGGTAGGGCAGGAAATTAAGCCTTCGGTATTATGCTCTCCTTAAAACACTATAGATTAATTAATTAAAGTTAATCGTTCAGTGAGCAATATTTCAGCTACATCAGGACGTCAACAAGAACATCAATCTAATATATATATATATATAACAGAGGAAACAACACCTGAAAGGACAACCGGGCAATACGTTTTGATTGCCACTGGAAAAGGAGAGAAATGAGTAGGGGCAGGAAATTTAGCCTTCTTTACCACTCTCGGCGAGTCTGCTCTCTTGGAAAAATATAGAAGGGGTATTTATACTGCATTAAGCATGGCGTTTCTCCACACAGTTTGGCTATAATTGTTCGTGTCAGGCTTTCCATATTATGACCTGTAAACCCCGAATAGACATGGCATTCCCCTATCCACCACTTGGATGCTGTAGACAGAGCCCTTGATGCTTAATCATGCAATGAAAATATGGGTATCAATGAACAGATTGAACAACTAGCCAGGATTGTAACATTTGAATCTCAAGACGATCTCAATGGTATTATCCACTTACACGACGGTCAGTACCAGATTGATTTGTATTAGTTTAAATTAAATTGTCAATGATCCTAGCTTGTGTATCAATCGTTTTGTGCTCAACATTATTCTTATCGTCTGAATTCTTTCTTTTGAAGAAAGCGAGCAAAGAGATACTGATTGCATGGGGATATCCTAAAAAGAGTCTTTCAGAGGCTTTACATTACTATTTTGGACCTTTTCAAATGCCGAAAATATCTGAGGCGACCAAAAATTTCTTCCTGGCCAACAAAAATTTCAATTGACGACCATTTTTTACAGTGGTGGCCAACTGGCGACCTTAAATAAAAGTCTACTTTGAGGCCTGTATAACGTGTATTAACCACAAGCCCATAATCGGAAAATATACGTTCGACCAATTTTCGGTAATTCTTATACAGATAAATATGGATACATAGATTCTTTGATTAATATAAGGGTAATGATTGTTAATTATCGGAGAAGGACATTTCCGAAAAAATGGTGGACGTTTCCGAAAATATTTTTTCCCTTTTTAGGACTTTTCCGAAGAATTATTACATGCGCCTTTTCCATAAGTCTCTTAAGGTAGATCGACACAAATACACGGCGCATTCGATTGGCGCATTTGTGTAACACGAATCGGATGCGGAATTGACTTGATTTTCAAGCCGGAATAATCCTGTATTGGCCTATTCCTTGTGACGTCAGAATAGATTGACATACACTTTCCCGCCAATTAGCTCCCTTTACCCGTAAATATTGTCTATTACGTAAACTATATCAAATAACTTTCTTAATCGAACGGTGACATGTAGATTTTTTCAGCGTAACAGATAGCTTAAGTATATATCTCTGAAATATCAAAAAATAAAAAAAATCTGTCTGATATTTATTTTATATGAAAGATAAACAATAAGCACGTTCTCACAGTTCCCTATATATTCTTTGTAAATATTGCTGAAAAATACTGAATTTGGCCTGATTTTCAAAGCTTGATTACAGGAAAAGATGATCGGTGACATATCATTTTTATTTTATTTTCGGAACATATAGGTAAAGACCTACAAAATATCTGAAAAGAAAAAAATTCTGTCTGATATTTTTATTAGGATCGAACTACCTTAAGCGCATATCCAATAGTTTCAGGGGAGATGAAAGCAAACACAAACGAAGGCAATGTTTCCCGGGAATATGACGTTTATAAATGTAACGTCACAAACTAATTGCCATTGTTTCCGAGGGAAAGGTAATTTGTACCTTCAAGTTTGGCGAACTTTATGGGTGTTAGTTAAACGTTGCATATTTTAATGAATTACTCGGAAACGAACTCGGTGACCTATGTGGTTTTTGAGATTTAGTAGAAGTACATGATATCAAACTTTCATAAAATCGACAATATGAGACGTCTGTAAAACATTGTAAATTTGAATTTGTAATTGGGACATTTTATGCCACTTTAACCGTTACAAGGGCTACATGTTCATTGGTTAATAGGAAAAGAAATAGTTTCTCATATAAATTTATTTTTTCTACAAGTCTTTAAAACCTTGACTTTGTTTTTCTGTCACTTTGGTATCGATTAGATTGAAAATATTTTATCCATTATTTTTCAAACTAGAATTTGATTTTTCTTTAAAAAACGCAAAAATAACCAATTTTTAACCACAATTTCCTTGGAAACAAGATCGATGACCCATTATTTACTTGTCATTTTTGGAATCCTCGGCACTTGTTTCACAATATATCTAAAAATAGTAAAAATGAAAATATAACAAGAAACTGTTGGATATGCCCTTAAATATGTATGCTATATGATCATAAGAGAAATATGGTAGCATCAAGAATAGCTACCCGCACTGTAAAGCACGCAAGATGACAGTTTAATTGTCCTGTCCATCTGCTATTATATATAGGGCAAAATTGTTGTGAAAGTACAAAACAGAAAGCAAAGGCTGACCTGGTCAGTTACTTAAAATGGAAAAAAATTGTAAACATCTACAATGAGTGTAGAATTTCCAGCACATGCTGCAATCTACAGGTGAACATCACAAGAAAAACTCAAATAAAAGACAAAAACAAACGCAAGAAATGATAGGAACCCGGGATAGTTAGACTTGGTACCCACACTACCAAAAGCCAGTTGTACTTTCAGGTAATTTTAGAGGCTTTTACGTACGAATAAAACCCAATACAGGTAAATTTCTAAATACAAGACCACTATATTTAGCAAGAAAGGGATGAAACAAAGCCTTATTTTGAAAGTTTACCTGTAAAATAAATTTTCGGAAAAGGTATGTCAAGTTTTTAGGAAACGACCACTCAAGTATTTTAATTTTTTTTCGTCCGTTAATTATATCAACTGACATGGTGCTCTCGTTGAGGTCCGCGCTATGAAAGAACTATATTGTGAATATTTTACGAAAGGATAAGGTATATAGTGATCATGGTGGCAGTTCCTCCGTTCGTCTGTTCGTCTGTCCTTTCGCTATTCCGCCCACAATAGGCGTACAACTCCTCCTAGACCACTTGGTAAAATACAATGAAACTTTCACAGAATTGAGCACCAGCAATTAAAAAATTTGATATAACTTGATTTTTTTTCTTGAGTAAAATGGGGGAGCAAGGGGCTATACATTAGTGAACTTTGCTCACAGTTCTTCTAGTCTTAAATATGCTTTCTTTGGTAATCATTTTGTCCATTTGAGTAAACTTGTTCTCTACCATCTTGCTTTCATTGAAGTGTTTCCTTATTAGAAGAAAGATGAAGTCGTCGTCGATACCTTAAGTTCCTCTTCATAAAGGGGAATTTCTAGTATGGGGGAAAAACTAATATGTGTATACACATACCAGATTTTCCGTAGGGGGAAACTTCAGTATATACTCATTTTTCCCTTGGGGGAAATCCAGTATATACTAGATTTTCCGGGGGAAAATCTGAGTATATACTCATTTTTGCGTGGGAAATCCTGGTATGGGGGAAAGACTAGTATGTAACACCGGCACTAGCAAAATAAAAAAGCCAGCGGTATGGTTAAACCGAGTTATGGGTACCCAAACCTCCTTTATCCATCCCGTTTCCCTATAGTGTGAAAAACATTAATAAATCGAATACTGGTAGACTTCTAACTCCATGACCACTATCATGAAAAGGGAGAGAAAAAGACAAAACGCAATTTTGAAAGAAGGGTCAAGTAGTGTTTCCCGATAAGAAGCCGGCTAGCTCAAGGAACCTGGTCTGCTTGTAAAACCCTGCGCAGTACGGAAGTAAAATCAAACTCAAATCTCCCCGATGGGTTCGGTAAAGAATCATCATGCAATCATCGGTGTTGTGAATTTAGTACATTTAATGAAGCACCTTTGTTTTAACATTTTGTACATTTTGACGTTGCTTTATTTCCCGTATTTTATGTAATTATTTATGACGTAATGTAATTGTTGTGTGAATGTTATGACAGAACTTTGAGCTGTTTGGATGTTATGTTCTTGTTGTTGTGTTGCTATAACCTGTATAATGGAATGAATGAAGATTAAATAATATTTTTATATTGGATGTTTACTGTTTACGACCGCTCGACTTTTGGATATGAATTTAACCTAATTTTATTACACTGGTGGCAGCGGATATAGAAACGTATCTACGCTAAAGGATCTTTGTGTTGGACATTATTTTTTTAAGTGGATAAATATTCTTTGAAGGAGGGAGGAAATGGTATTCTTTGAAGTTACAGGTAGAAGTTTTAATTTGTAAATACAGAGCTGTACGTTTAATACTAAAGAAATTAACATTATAATGAGCACAAAGGATAACTAATATCTAAAGTGCATAATACACAATATTTATAAAAGCACTAAAGATGAATTGACTCTAAAGTTCGCGACTTTAATGTGTTGATAGTAGCGGTTACATTTTGTATATAGGCATTACGGTATGGAATATTATGAGCAACGTACTCCATTAGAATTCGATGGTACCAGTTTGTTTGAGGGATTTTGGATGCAGTTCTCTCTGTTTGCAAACAGGTATAACTGGTCACCTGAAGATATTTGTTTTAATCTCATAATTTCCTCAAAGGCAAAGCACTAGAGTATGTATCCTATTTACCGCAAGAAACTGTTTATGATGTTGATCTTCTTTATAATGAAGCGACGTTTTGGAGACTTAGAAACAGCCGAGATATGTAGATCAAAACTAAGGGATATTATTATGAACAAACATGAATGTGTTCAGGAATTTGTATGTAGAGTAGAGAAATATATACTGAAAGGGTTTCCTGGTCTGAGTGAGGAGCTACTGGTTCAACTTACGGCCAAAGTTTACTTTAAGGGACCCTGTCCTAGATAGGCTAACCATATCCCTAACCTAACCCTAACCACAGGACACTAACTCTAGCCCTATTCCTAACTTTAACCATAACCCATAACCTTAACCCTAACCAACGCTTCCTGTAATAAATGAAAATGCAAAAAATCACCACCCTAAAGTAGTGGGTCCCCTAATGTAAATGAAGGCCATTTTTACTATTTACATGTAACTATGATGTCCTTGTAAAGTCCTTAACATTAGGAAAACTTTTCTTGCAGTGTTCTTGCCATATGATTTCCTCTAAGATTTTCAAGTGACACAGGTTGACTAATCATTACCCTATAACTAGCATCAGAGTCAGGGTACCCATACATTGAATGTTCTACTGTAGGTTGGGCCTTCATTTACTTTAGGGGACCCACTACTTTAGGGTGGTGATTTTTTGCATTTTCATTTATTACAGGAAGCTTTGGTTAGGGTTAAGGTTATGGGTTATGGTTAAAGTTAGGAATAGGGCTAGGTTAGGGATATGGTTAGCCTATCTAGGACAGGGTCCCCTAAAGTAAACTTAGGCCAAAAATAATGCTAATAATGAAAGAAATAAAATGAAACAGCGTGTCTTAAATGTTGGTACTGTAAAAAACCAGGCCATATTAAGAAGCACAGTTATAAAAGGCAGAACAAACAGCAGCAAGTTCAAAGTACATGCAATGATATGAGCAATAGAGTCAATGAAGCTGAACTGAAAATAAATACATGTAAATCATCTACCACTTCATGCAAGGAACAAGCTTTGTTTAGTGTAAACAATGCATTTTCGGCATGTGAAGTTAATTCAATTACATATGATAATGTTGAACAATTGAAGCTGTTTTGAACAACAATTATAATGAGTCAGTTTTTCAAGGATCTTCAGAAATGCCTTCTCCAAAAATTGGGAATATGTTAAGGACTGTTCATTTATCTGGTTTCCAAAATTTTAGAAGAGTTGACAAAGTCAGAGATAGTACATATTCTTCAGACCAGTATGAATAATAGATAAATGTTTACTGTGAATACAGTGTGCAGATTTTGTAAGACAGCAAGCATTATAACTTTGTAACATTGTAATGCTGACAATTTTGTGAATGTTTTGTTTTGATAAATCAATGCTGTTTCTATTAGATGAAATGAAGAGTCAAGGAGAGTAACTTAAAAATATACTGTTATCTTATGTGACAATGGAAGAATCTGTTTTTCCCTATATATCTCATATGTGTTCAACATTTCGAGGACGAAATTCTTTTGAAAAGGGAAGCAGTGTTGTGAATTTAGTACATTTAATGAAGCACCTTTGTTTTAACATTTTTGTACATTTTGGCGTTGCTTTATTTCCCGTATTTTATGTAATTGTTTATGACGTCATGTAATTGTTGTGTGAATGTTATGACAGAACTTTGAGCTGTGTCGGGTTTATCGTATAACTAAGTTGTATAACGAAAGACTTCTACATAGTTCGACCATTTTAATAAACATCTAGTTCGACTTCCGCCCAAGTCGACGTCATTGACAATACGACGTCGACAATAGGAACAATACATGTAGGACTTTGTCCCGCGATAACGTTCTTGACATTTCTCCCGGCCGCAAAAGTAAAACTTTAACAAAATTACAAGTATGCAATTAAATTTGAAAAGAAAATTGTGCGTCTTTCACCGAGAATATTCACTAAAATTTTGAATAAATAATTAAACTTGTAAGACAAATAATAACAGTATGTTATAATCATTTAACAGTTTTTATAGAAATAACAGTCTTTGATACGAACAGTCCCTAGTATTAACAGGCTTTATACTATATGAACAGTCCTTCAAGTCTATTATCACTCGGTTGAAACACGAATATAACTAAATTTCATTTAAGATTTTGTCCATTCTTTTATATTTTCCTTGGCACGTTTCGATGCACTTCTCACTGGTCGGCTGGTACTCGGATCGTTTTCGGATATTCCCGTTTCGTTAACAGTACAAAGTTCTAAAGGGTACAGTCTTGCCAAAGGACGGTTAGTTCGACCTCCTGAAGTTCTGAGAACGGCTGAACGTGGAATACCATCGTTTTCTCGAATAACCTCTTCGATTATCGCTGTTTTCCATTTAATACGTGGTCCATCTCCTTCGATTTGTACAATATCACCAGTTTTTATATCAATTTCACTTTTACCACTTTTGATATGGTACTCCCGGAGAGAAGTAAGATATTCATTCCTCCAACGGGTCCAGAAATGTTGTAGCAGTTGTGATTGTCTCTGAGCTCTTTCTGATACGTTTGTTGTGTTGTCGTTGTAGTCCAAATCCACAAATTCACACGGTAGTAATGTTATACGGCGTCCATACAAAAGATGGGATGGTGTTAAAGGTTCGGCATCATCTATGTCTGAAGATATATGTGTAAGTCGGTCATTTAAAATGTTTTCGACTTCACATGTTACAGTTTGTAAAGTCTCTAAGTCGATCAATGCACTTCCGAGTATTTTTCTCAAACAATTTTTTGTCAGTCCAATCATTCTTTCCCAGAAACCTCCAAACCAGGGAGCGAGTCTAGGGATAAAACCCCATTCTGTACCACGGGTTTGAAGTTCTTGTTGAACCTTTTCCGATTCGAATATTCTTTTCAGATGCTCCGAAGCTGCCATAAATGTCATGGCATTATCACTTATAATATACTTCGGTACGGATTTACGGCTCACGAAACGTCTGAAGGCTTGAATAAATGATTCCTCTGTTAAGTTTGTAACTACTTCTAAATGAATAGCCCTTGTCGATGCACATGAAAATAAACAAATATATGCCTTAGAAGTACGCCTGTTTGTGTCTCTTATATTCAGGGCTCCAGTAAAATATATTCCAGTCGCTGAAAACGGCGGTGAATCTTGCAGTCTCACTTTCTGTAGTGGTGCGATGTCGGTCCGTGGAAACGGTCTTCCGGTCACTTTCTTGCAAATTATACACTTTCGGAGTAATTTACGCACATATTATCGAATTGCGGGTATCCAAAATCGTTGTCGTATAAACGAAACAGTCGAGTTCACTCCTGAGTGTAAAACTTTGTTGTGTGAATCAATTACTAGTAATTCGGAAAATCTGTGATTAGCAGGTAATAAATAGGGGAACTTGGTAGCCTCGGACAGTGGCGCGTTGTGAATTCTCCCTTCGCATCGTAGCAAATTGTCATCGTCCAAAAATAAGCGTAGTTGTGTAATTCTTGGTAAACGTGAATTTGTTTTGTTCTTCAAAGTAAGTATTTCCTCCATAAAAACAGACTCTTGACAATTTTGAATCCATAATGAAGTTGATTTCCGGATTTCATCAGTATTCAATTGTCCCATGTTTCTTGATCTCTTTTCGCGTCGACAGTTTTCAATAAATCTGAGCACATATGCTGTCACATGTAGCACTAAAAGTTTTCTATACGATCCATAAGCGTTTAAGTCTATGATTCTATGTATACCAACATCTGTTCTCTCATCATGTTCCAATTTCACAGTTGAACCAGTTTCTTCGGTTAAAAGCGTCCATGCTTGCTCTACTTTAAACTCGTTATTTGTTATTGTGTGGCGATCAAGTAGAAATTTTGGTCCATGCATCCATAGTTCGCTGGAATTGAATTGATCGGAACTTATCCCTCGTGTCAACAAATCAGCGGGGTTGTCATTTGTCCGGCAATACATCCACTTACAAGCATGAGTTAACTCGTTTACCTCTCGAACTCGATTAGAAGTGAATCTTTTCAACTGTTTATTACTCTTTAACCAATGTAGCACAATCTGGCTATCGGACCATAACGTTACAGTACTGTAGTTGAGCGATGATGTGACATGATGAGTAAGTCGAGCTCCAATTACTGCGGCCATCAGTTCTAATTGCGGTAATGTGAGTTCCTTCAACGGTGCCACTCTACATTTCGCTATAACTAAGTTAGTTTCTTCTTTGTTACAAATATAAGCGACGGCTCCGTAAGCCTTTGTACTGGCATCCATAAATACGTGTAGTGAAGGTTCATTGTCATTATCATTTGTAAAGTAACTTCTTGGGAATTCTAGTTTTGTCACTTCGTCTATGTCCTTTGCGATGGCGATCCATTAATCATAAATTTCTCTCGGTAGCGGTTGGTCCCATTCGAATTTACCTTTCCACAGTTCTTGTAAGAGTAACTTTGCCTGTACTGTAACCGGGCTCAAAAAACCAAGCGGATCATATATTCTTGACGTTTCTTGTAGAATTTGGCGCTTCGTTATAACTTCCGGGGTTGTATTCGCTATGTTTCGTTTCGGGTAGGATAACATGTCAGTCTCTGAGTTCCAACGCATGCCTAATACTTTCGTGTGTTTGTCACAATCAAGTACATTTTGTTTTTCTGCAAGTTTACGAACTTCGTTGTTGTTGGATGACCACGACCTAAGATTGAATCCGGCTTTCAGCATCATTTCTCTAGCCTCCGTGAAGTAGGTAATAGCTTCTCTCTCGGTCTTTACGTTCGACAGTATATTGTCAACATAGAGGTCTCTCTGAAGAATTTCACTACGTTCTGAGTTGTTTTCTTCCAAATGTTTTAACAATGTGGCGCTGAGAATAAATGGCGAAGACCTCGCTCCAAATAGCACGGATTTAAATCGATATATCTTTAACGGACTTTCTGGGTTTGTAGGATCAGACAACCATAAAAACCTGGTTACGTCTCTGTCATCTTCGTGCAAACCAACATGCAGAAATGCTTTTTCGATATCTGTAGTTATTGCAACTTGGTGTCTTCTAAATCTAACCATTATTTTGACTAAGTCGTTTAATTGAGGAGGCACGTCAGCTAAACAATCATTAAGACTAGGGTGATCAGCAAATGGTTTGCAACTGCAATCATATACCACGCGTACAGGTGTCGTACTCGAATCCTTCATTACCGGGTGGTGCGGTATGTAATGTACCGTTTTCAATGTCTGTTCATTTTCGTCTACTGCTTCAATAAATCCACGGCGCTCCTGTTCAGAAATTATGTTTCCGTATCTTTTCAACATTTCCGGCTCCTTGCATAATCTTCTGATCACATTCTCGGTTCTCCTTTTAGCCACAGTATAATTCTGTTGAAGTTCCTCGTGATTGTCCTTCCATGGTAGTTTTGCAACATACTGGTTTCCCCGGAACTCAATCGATTTATCTTGATATTGTTTCATAAAATCAGTCTTTTCCTAATCAATCTCGGCAGAATCTATACCAATCGATTCTAATCTCCAAAACGACTCAATATTACGCTGCTCTGTCTTGTGTGAAATAAGTAAATTGAGTATGTTTGTCACTGTAGATAATACTTGCGCCTTCGACTCCTTCAACGGACCTGATAAAAGATAGCCAAGTTTCGACTTCATTGCAACGGGTCCATCACCACGTACAACATGGTCCTCTACGAACTGCCAGTAGAAATCGGCTCCAATTAGCACTTCAATATCAAATGTGTCATTTTCGGTCATCGGGTGTGCTAAACGTAGTCCTCGTAAGTAGTTACTGTTACGATTTAATTGTCTAATGTGGTTTTGAAGAGGCACGGCAATAGTAGGTACGATTAATACTTCAATTGGTATTTTACTCCTGTCTTCAGTTTCAATCATCAGTGTAGCTTTCGATATTTGTCGCACATTGTTCCCCGTATCTCCAAAACTCGAAAGCTGGACTAGTTCAGTGTCGTCGATCTTCAAATTAAGTGTCCTCGCTAAATCTTCAGTGACAAAAGAACGTTGAGCACCTTCGTCGAAGAGTATATTTGCGTCTTTACACGTGGTTTGAGACCATACGGGCGAAATTGCTGTTTTCAGTAGTACAGTCGAATGATGATTTGATGAAGAATGCAGTATGG
>MJUU01007285.1:11006-36557 GCA_002080025.1 Modiolus philippinarum
GTCTTATATCTCAAAAATTCCTACATGGATTTTCAAAATTTTTTGCTCAAGTTGTTCCATTAGATGTGCTCTACAAGACAAAAGGTCAGAATTTTAATTCTAATTACAAAATTTTTGAGACTCGTACTCCCTTAAAAAAATTTTATAAGAACTACTCTGAAATTTTTTCATAATTTGGAAGCTTTTGTTGTACACTGACCCTGAAAATTCATTTCAAATTTTAGATTATATGCATTCTCAGTTAAATTCCTTCAATAATAATACATGTGTAATTCAGGGTAACTCTAGTCCTCTAGTCCCAAGGTAGCTAATTTGCTAAATAAATGACAGTCCTTTGGGCTAAACAAAAATTGAAATTTCATAAAACTATTTCGGAGGGACTGGTAAAAACAACTGTGTTTTGGTCAACTTTTGTTACTAGCAAAGGGTTACAATTTCCTTGAACACTTATCAGTTTACCCTCAGCTTAACTAGAGGCTTAAATTTTTCAGAAGGCAAAAACTTAATTTCTGTATGTTTTTATTATTTCTTATGAAGTTTTCTATTCATAGATTCTTCAAATAATTTCCATTTATTTGTGTTTGGAGCTGAGAGTGCCAACTGGCTATTACAGCAGAAATTGTTTTTTTTTTTTTTTTTTTTTTTTTTTTTTTTGATTATTCCTCATGTTGAGCACCTTATTGAATTATATTATTTCATTTCTTCATACTTGTGAGAAGGATATAATACATGTAACTGTATTAATTACCATTACAGAGTTCAAACCTAACGATGTCCACAGTTACATATATGTAAAGGTGTACAACAGTCAGATGCTGTTATCATCATAGCCCCATCTTGAATAATAACTGCTAACCCATATATAGGTTACTTATATAGTCCATTCTGGTGTAGTGAAATATTTAACTTTGGGATTGACCATTTAGTTTTGATGGGAGACTTGGAAGGACTTGTGAAAAAAAAACCCAGAATCAGAATTTTGGTCAAAAAATTATCATGAGAGGAGAAGGCTAAAAAAAAATAACCAGGATGACCTATTTGAAGCAAAATCTCTTGACACGGACCCCAAAAAAGACAGGATTGCTTCCATTTAGGGAAAATCATCAGGCTGAAAGATTGTATGAAAAAGAATCCAGGATCTTATGTTCTTTCCAAGCCCCCTCCCCAATAAATAATCCAATAGTTGCTCCCTTAAGATTTCAAGCAGTTTGTATTCTTAATGGAGGATACAGGGTTCCTCAGTTTCATTAATTCATAGATCCCAACATCAAGTTCATATAGATGACAGATATAGATTTTTTTCACCATTTTCATTAATAAGCTGTGGGAATTTTGTATTGTATGAATAGCTTTAGTTTGTCATATACATCATTTGATAGGGTAGAGTAGGTTGTTTGTACGGAGATTTTTTCCAGGATGGATACTTTTTAAATATATAGTATTAAGCTTTGATTAAAATACATATTTTTACAATTTTCTGAGAAAAATACTGAACTGTTTTGTACTAATTGTATAAATGATTGTCTTTCAGAATAAAATTAATTCCTTTATGTATTTCTCTCTTTTTCATTGAACCCTTCTTTGAGTTTGTTATAAAGATGCCTCACCAAGTTTGGCTGGTTAATTTGTGATCTTATATCAACAAAGAATGTAAGCTTCAGGGTTATATTGGGTATTTGGTATCCTCAAGTTTGGGAGGCTGGTGCCAAGTTTTGGGAGACCGTTTGTATATTCCATTGGTCATGTAAAACCAGACAGTAATAATGATATTTACTGCTTTGCAAAGCATAAAGCATCAAGAAGTTAATTCAAAATATGGATGGCTTGTAACTGATAATAAAATATTTAAAATGTGTGCTACTTGGACTGTAAAATACCAGCTTGAGATAAAGAACTTGCACATTGATTGACTCTTTTAACATGAGAGCTGAAGGCATAAACATTAATTAACATTTGCCATAAGATAATGGTGAGTCATCCAAACTTATCACGATACGATAATTATGAGTCAACCTTTGTTTGCAAATTTGTAGTAAATTTACATGAGCCAAACTTCCTAAATTATTTACTACAAAAGAACGAGGAATTAAATTGTGTATTCAAATTGATGGATGTGTATTAAATCTGCATGAGTTATTCTAATTTATTACCATAAGATAAAGAGGAGTCAACCTGTGTATGCAAATTAAGGGGTTGGTAGTAAATTGACATGAGCCATCTTTCTTAATTGGTTTACTTTTGAAAAGATAGTGAGATAAGTAAATTAAGGTAAATTTACCTACCTTATTAACCATAAGATTATGGACAAGTCAACCTTTGTATGCAAATTAAGGGATGTGGTAAATTTACATGAGTCTTCTAAGTTCCTAAATTATAAGTTTAAGATAGTGAAGAGTAGATCTGTGTAGGCAAATTAAGGCGTGTGAAGTAAATTTACATCAGTCAAACTACTGACCTTGCTTGCCATAAGATATTGAGATGTCAACCTGTGTATACTATGCAAATTAAATTGATTGTAGTAAATTTACATGAGTCATCCTTGCTAACTTATTTGCTTGTCGACCTGTGTATGCAAATTAAGCTTTGAACAGTAAATTTACATCCATAAGATGATGAGGAGTCGTCCTGTGTATGCAAATTAAGGAGTTTGATGTATTCTTACCAAAAGATAATGAGGAGTCTACCAGTGTATGCAAATTACATTTCTCTGCCATGCCAATGTAAACGATTTTGACCATTACAAACAACATTCTGTATTTATTTTACTCATGTGATACAATTTCATTTACATATATATTATGGGAAGCTTTGATACAAAATATGCCTCAAATATGAATGCATTCGAAATGACCAATCAGGTTGCAGAATAATTTTGATTGGTTAACAACTGTACCAACTTTACTACTTATTGGTTTTATATAAATATAGTGAATTCGGTTTAGGCTTACTACAAGTTTAGTCCCTTTAAAAATGTTTGGCTGTAAAAATGTACATATCAAACACCTGCTTACTATCCAGCTACCGACAAAACATACAGAGAGACTTGTGGCAAGTCTTAAAATTAGGTTTTAAGTTCGAAGGACTTAAATATGATAAAGCCTTATGTTAAAGCTCTGCCTAACCAGTATTAATTAAGAATTTGCTTCCTCCACATTTATCATTTTTGTGTCGCCTTAATTTTCTGCCTGGTGAAATGCCAAATTGTAAATTCACATATAATTTTAGTTGGAATTATTATTAATGAATCTGGAAATATAGGTCAAGAAACTGACACAGTCGTGTGCAAAGTATTATACATAGTTGTCCTCTGTTGGCCATTACGTCAGCTGATCTATTTTCATCCCTAGCGAGCATCTTGTCATGTCTGAGTGTCCCCTTAAATCCCCCATTTCCGTGTAACTGACACAAAGATTTCATAATGACCATTTATGGCTGTTCAAGAAGGAAAACGCAGATGTATAAACTATAACCTTATCTGTAAACGTCATTTTCATGGATTAAAAAATCTAAAGCCATTAAAATATTTATCGGTTAAGGAGTTGTTATAATGTAGTTTATTATTACTTTATCGTGGTGCAAATATAAAAATTATCAGTTTTGTTTTCTGAGGTTATTTTCTGGTTGTTTAACCTTTATAAATCTTGTTTGTGGAATTTAGAAATATATCAAATTTAAATGAACTGGACATCGTTAGTTTCTTCTACACGTATCTTTGTCGACTGGTTTGAAATAGTACAACCAACATATAATAAAAGAAATGTGGAATGCACAGTTTTAAATTCTTGTTTAAAATCAGGTATAACAACTACAACGAACTGTTCAATGACGATAGACTGTGGAATATGTATTCCAAATGCAGACAGTATTCACGAGAATATCAAACAGATCTGCCTTATTCCTCTGACAATTCTTATTATAGGAATCAATGTTTGTGTTTTGTTGGTCATTGTGACGAACAAGCGTTTTCATAGTACAACATACATACTAGTGGCTTCATTAGGAATAGCTGATCTTTGTGTAGGATTTGTATCTATTGGAACTTTAATAACGCGAGCCTCGGAGAGAACACTTGACACCTGTTTAATTAGGATTGGGTTTACTATAGCGGCGTGTGTTGGTTCCTTGTTGTTTCTGATGCTGATAGCCATAGACAGATATATTGCTGTATTTAAAGGACTCCGATATGTTCAGATCGTCACAAAAACAAAAGTAGTGTGTAGTGTCTGTTTAGCCTTAATTGTCTGTCTCGTAACTGGATTTTTACCTTTGATGGGTTGGCGAGTTAATTCATACCATAGGTATTGTTCCTTTCTTTACGTTGTTCCAGATGAGTATGTAATATATTTGTTCTCAACATGTGTTCTTGTACCAATTATAGTTATGCTCGTTATCTATGGCCGCCTGTACAGAAATGCTCAGTTCCATATTAAAAAGATTGAATCTGTTGAAAACATAACGCAACCGAGAACAAGTACTGGGCAGCTACGGATTTCTCCCCGAACGGCAAAATCTGTGAAAACTTTACTACTTGTATTTGGGTGTGTAATATTCACTTGGATACCATTTATAGCTACATCAGTAGTACAGATCATCTGCGGAGATAGTGTCTGCTACCTCAAAGACATCGCTGGAACTCACTTGTTGCTTTTGGGATTTTCCAATTCGTTTTTAAACCCTGTAATATATGCTATAGGAACCAGGGATTTTCGGGACAGATTTGTTCAAACATACTTTAGAAAGGTTAATTGTGTAAAACCTCAGCGAACTAATGTATATCCTGTAATAACTGAAACGAGACTATAAATGCTTTTGTATGATTTCAATCTTGTTTTGATTTTTTTATCCTTTGGTTACCTCACAACGAAATAAAAGTTTGTATGTTACCTGTTCCCTTATTGTCTACTAATGTGTAGCTTCAAATGCCCAAGGCAAAACTTACTTGCTCAAAACATCTTTGTCAACCGCTATAAGCATTGTTTAATCAATTTTCAAAACATTCAGAAAAAAATAGTTTTTAGTTTGTATTCATTTAAACAAAGTGGTATAAAAATGTCCAGATTTATCATCATTTCATTCGGTTCGGTAATATACTAGTCGATACCAGTAATGATTTTAAAGATACAGAATGCATTGGCAGAATTCTTCTAAAGAATACAGATTAAGCACCATATTGAGTTCAATAATACTGTCAAAACATTGGTACTCAATTAGTGCTCAATTGTGGATCTCTGATAACTACCTTGTAATATGAGCGTCGAGTTCATGGTATCATATACTCAAATCCTTGTATGGTTTCAGGCTGATTTGAATTGCTAAGTACTGCCTCTATTTTTAAAACAGTCAATTATTTATGTTAATATCGCGTTTGGAGCAGAAACAACAGTGAAATTTTAAAAAAAAAGTTACTTCTATTCCACAGTGACTTTTGACGGTGATATTGCATTCAACAATCATAATTTCTTCGTCTTTGACTAGGGCATAATCAATTTTGTAGGTTATACCACTGTATCTTATCATGACAATGCCTATAGGAAAGCCACTTCTGTAGTTATTTCATTGTAAATATTTTTGTTGACATTAATTTTCAGGTAAAATTAGTTGCATTTTTATGTCGAACGTCTAATTGTTTTTGAAATGCGATGAAACTTCTATAAAAAGTTTATATGTAATGTCACAAGAATATTGGTCACACAATATGTAATTGTTTGTATTCTACGGTCCATTGTATTTTGGTGATGAATTTAACTTTGTTAGATTATATTGTCATGTTCGTCAAGATGTTTCGTGTCTACCGAATATTATGTATTTAATTTAATTTCTTCCATTTCTACAACATATGTCTCTTCATTGCAAACAACAAAGACATTACAGAAAAGATGTGTCAATAGCCGAAACCCAAAGGGCAAAAAGACAATGCAAATGCAAACCCAACGGAAAAAAATTGTCAACCGTCACCCGAAACCTTTCCAAAAGGGACCAATATCTATTAAAGAACTTCTTTAATCGCGGAGATAATTACATAATCGCGTAACGAAAAAAATCTGCATTGTCGGTACCAGCTCTCGCGCAACGAACCAACAGTGTAACTCAATCACTTTCCATGCCAGGGAAATAGACAATATTGAAATCAAATTCGCTCCTTTTATCGTAAATTTTAGTACTTAAATGACCTTTTTCGTAAAATTCGAGATGTAGTCCAAAAAAGATGCAGATCTAGCGGTTTCTGATGTTTCCTTTATCATATATGAGCAAAAAATGCGTTATTAATGAAAGGACGCCATCAATGTATATATAAGTGAGTTTAAAGGATCTAACATCTTTAATTTTATGAGCTTTACGATTCCCTGAAGAAATCTAGTCTGGTAGGAGTATAAAACAAATCTGCGAGAGTAGAGGAGCACAATTTGTGCCATTGGTATACCAACTAGCTGTTGATAAACAACACCCCAAATTCGACAAACATATTATCAATAAGAAAATCAAGCAAACTACACACCTGTTTTTCATAGAAGAATACTTTTCCTTTTAATTTTTTTCAATGGAACAACGGCAGTAGAATACCAAAGGAACAAAGAAGAAGATTACATAAATCAAAGTCCAGAGACAAGGCAAAAGTATGAACACCAGAATACGGAAGACCAAAGACACCACACAACTACAAAACGCAAACAATACACATACAACACTAAAAACTAAAGCACTAACAGTTTGAACTCTCAAAACGAATAACATCAGGTGCTCTGGAAGGGTAAGCATGTTCTGCTCTGTATACAGCACCCGTCACACTGTCAGTGTGTCAATCCAGGGTATAGTCAGAATCGGTAATGTCGTGGTGACTGCCATAGAATTTCTGAAGGGACGAAAGTAACACCTGCTGAACATAGCCCTGACTCAGCAGTTTTTGTGACAGTGCTTTTGCTCTTTCCACAAAGTCACTGTATAAACTACAAGCTCTACAGTAACGAATTAATTATGAAATATACACTCCAAATGCTGGGGAGGTAGGTATATTGCTGCTGAGAGAGGGAAAGTTCACAATTGGGAAGTCAAATCATCACGTTTGTCATACAACATAGATTTCAGACGTCCATGTTCGTCAATGTATAACAAAAGGTCGAGGTATGAAGCAGAATTGGGTGTATCGGTTGTCTTTTTTATTTCAAGTTCACTGGGGTAGATCCGATGTAGATTCTTTAAATCTTGGGTTATTATAAAGAGAAAGTACATCATCTATATATCTGAAGCTGAAATTAAAAGTCTGTGATATAAAATGTGGATTTATAACCTTATGCAATATTGTTTTGAATCGGCAAATGCCTTATGAATGATGCTTTTGAATCATGATTTTAGTTTATTATGAAGAAGTATAAAGGGTGTGGAAAAATCAAATGTCTTTAGAAAATGAACGGGGTTTAAGATTTTCCAATAAATCATTCGAATTTTTAAGTATCCACATTTGATTTATGTCACTTCGGGCGCGAATAGTCTCACAGTATGCTTGATACCTGTCAATGAGTGTGTAGTTTGTTAATACGACTCCGCACTAAAGATCGAATGGATCTTTCCTAATCTGAGAAGGACTTAAGATCTGGTTCTTCGTCTGTCTCTCGCGTATAACACACGCAGGCGAAATTCTCAACAGCGTCCATAACGGTTTTAAGATTCAAGTTCCAATTAATACGCTGTGGTTACCGGAATTTCGGACGGTTGGAGACCACCCTCCATACAAATTCGTTTTCGATTATCTTGAGATGTTCGGAGAGACTGTAAACAAAAGGAGAGGCGGAACAGTCGCATGTAAGAAGGGATTTCAGAAAATTCTCAGTGTTTATGTCCTGCAATGTTGGATTGATCATTGAAATAGGGGTGAATTTTAGAAGTGATATGTATGGTGAAGTGAGCTGCAAAGGTAAAAATGTATATATCCGAACGCCAAACGTGATGTTTAACACCTTTTTAGAGCTATCGACATCTGAAAATCCAGCAGGGTGGTGAGCTGGATTCGAACCCACACCTCTACTGTACCAACTGCCTAGCAGTCTCTAGTTCGTCAAAAACTCAACAAGGACACTCCTAAAAGGGTTCTAGTAAATCGATGTCTATTGTGACACTATTATTTGTCACTTTTATCATTACCGTTGCAACCATTCCTTCTTTCTCTTTAATTTCTACCCTACCTTGTGTATCTTCGAGTCCGCCAAATATAGACACCGATTTTCTATTATCGGAGTGAAGAGGTTCAGTCCTTACAGGTATGAATAGACGGAAGTCAGTCACAATTTTACGAAGTATTTGACGTACTGCAAAGTATAGAAGACTTGTTCGACATGCAAGCTAGTACTGCTTTTTTTTACCACAGTGGACATAAAGGGTGGATATCATCAAGTTGAAATAATAGAAGATCCTGAAGAGCGAACTGTTTTTATTGTGTGTTGATTTTGGTTTTTGTGAATACCAATTGGACTGTTCAAAGGGTGGATATCATCAAGTTGAAATAATATAAGATCCTGAAGAGCGAACTGCTTTTATTGTGTGTCAATTTGGTTTTTGTGAATACCAATTGGACTGTTCAACGTTCAGCAGCCGGATCGCATATAAAACAATTTTCCGGTCTTTTAGTAAATAAAGTGTCGTTTGACGGAAACATAATCTGGTCTAATTATTGGAGGCGTGTCATACGTTGTTCTTGATCCACCTAATGCTAAAATTCCAGTATTTACTGTGAGTCGAAATGTCAGAAAAAGGCTCCAAAGAAATTACTATTTACCATTGAAGGACAGGAACATCGTGATCCCAGGCTAAATTCAAAATAAAGACCAAGATACAAAAAATACCGAAGTTGCATATAAAAACAGTAAATTTCGTTATGCTGTACACGTGTTTCAAGGAGTAACCTCTCATCAACAGCATTAAAATCAAATAATATGGAAATCCATATTCCTAAAGTAGTACAAAGACTATGAACAAGAAGACAGATAAACTGACAATTATTGAACCCACAAACGAGAACGACGAAAGTCGCGGAAAGCGAGACATAGGCGTGCAAAGTATGTCGACGACGGCGGCGTAAACTCAAGTTATTATAAAGAAGCTTTTGATGCAGGAACTTTATATTTGTATGTGTAGCTAACGACGAACACTATCTGGCGGACACAAAATAATGTGACCTTGACCTAAATTTCGAGGTCCAGTGACCAGGTTAAGTTTTTTGCTTAAGTATGTTTCTTAATAACTACAAATGAGATTAGGTATATAGCTTGGTCTTGGTTAGTACACGTCAGTCTTCCATATGGCTTTTGACCTTGATCTCAATTTCACGGTCCAATGCCCAGGTTATTTTTTTTTTTTTTTGCTGAAGAAGGTTTGCTCCTCAATTCAAAAATGAATAGAATTTCAGATAAATGTGATATTTTTGTTTGAATATTGAAAAAGGAGTGATTTAAGTCAAGATATTTGATAGGTTGATGATTGTGTTTTTCTAGATATAAGTGATTGAACATTTGGCGGGAAACTGTTCCTTCTGAATTTTTCGTAGGTTTAACATTAGCAAGGTTTGGCTATAAATGAATGTGACAAAGTAAACAGGGTTGAATTAAATTTTTACAGAATGCTCATAACGATGTTATAATTGAAATTATTGATAAAAACAAGGGGTCCATGTGCAAAATCTTATAATGCTTTTAAATGGATAAAACCAGAGGAGTCCGAAAATCTGACAAAAAAATTCAAAACATGAGGAGCAAACCCCCTTAAGCCTGTGTAAATAACTACAAGTGATATCTCATTGATATTCAGTATATAGCTTGGTCTTGGTTAGTACATTTCAGTTTGGAATATGGCTTTTGACCTTTACCTCAATTTCATGGTCTACTGAGCATGGTTAAGTATTTCTGATTAGGACAGTTTTTAATAACTGCCAATGGTAGGGAGATGATATTTAGTTTGTAGGTTGTTCTTGAGTAGTACATGGCTGTCTGTCATATGCATTTTGATTTTGACCTCAACTTTATGGTCTTGTAAACATGATAAAGTTTTTCATATTAGATCTGATTCTGAATAACTGTAGATGGCAGGACAATTATATGTGTTACGCAGGTTGCTCTTCAGAAGAACATATGTTGTTTTTGTCTGTGAAGTAAATTTCACTTCATGTTAGTTGTAGGTCAATGATATTTGGTATGAGAATTGGTCTTTAAGTAGTAGTACATGACAGCTGGCCATATGACTTATGTCTGTGACTTCAGTTTCATCATGGGCTACAGTGAGCTTGTTTGGTTTTTCTTATCAGTTTTAGCGACCAAGCGGGGCGAGCGAGACATCTATTAGGGTCCACTCTTTTTTAAATAACTTTTTACAAGCTAGTCCGATTTGGGATCTGTAAAATGCCTAAAACAACTCGAAATTTTCATATTTTTTCTACCGATTTACTTTTTTTTTAAGTTTCCGACGAATAATTTGAAAAGTGTTTTCCAAATATTTGAAAATTGTGAAAAATTTGAATGCTATACACATACGTCAATTTAATCAAATAAAAATAATCGAATATCAATAATTTTTATATTCTGTCAAACTGTAAAATGTCTTCAATCCAGATCAAAAGAAATTATCAAATTACCTTTCAGTTAAATGAAAATGACATTTTTATGATACCGATTTCTTGCCAACCAAAAAGGTCCACAGGAAAAAAATTTCGATGTTGTGACATTAAGACGAATTTAAAAAAAAATCATTTGGTCCGCCCTTCGGTTTCGGCATTGACACTGCACTAATTTTGTTAGAATTAAAATGTATTCGGGGTTTAAGTTGTGTATTGTTAGCCAACTGTACGAGTGATAACAGGAAGCGAAGAGTGTTTGTACCTCTATTTGATGGGAGAGTTCAAATCCAGGAAAAGATAACAACACATTTTGAAAAGGGCTAAAGTTTAATATTTACCTTTCTACTTGTTATAAAAGCCAACCAGCCTGGCGAAACGTTTTTCAGTTGTCCATTATTGGGTCATTGAAACACTTGTTTGTTTACTTATTCCTTTTTAGCTCACCTGGCCAACTCGGGAACCAAACTTGGCAATAATAGTACTTTGAGGTCACCTGTGGAATAGTTTGACACTGGAACCTATGGGAAACATTTCAAAAAGATCTCCCCTGAAACTGCTGAGCCAATATAAACAAACATGGCCACAAAAGTCTTTGGGTGGTCCCCTGCAATTTTTTTTTTCATGTCTGCGCTACAAAATGTATATCCAAGATGTTTGCTAGCGAGTACTAGTACTAGTAACCGATAGTTTCAACATTCAACCCTACTAGAAAACACATTCAAAGATGTTCTCATTTGAATTACTTCAGTTGGAACCAAACTTGGACACAATAGTCTTTAAGTGGTATCCTGCAAAAAAGACGTTTCAGTTTAAGGTCAGTGCTATATTCAAGATGGCGTCCAGTGGGGAAATAGTTTAATATTTGACCCTATGGGAAAACGCATTCAAAGCTATTCTCTTCTGAAACTTTGGAGTCAATTGGGAACAAACTTGGATACTATAGTCTTTGGGCAGTTCCCTTCAAAAGGCCTTTATTTTTAAGGCCCGTCTATATCCAAGGCTTATTCCAGTGGGAATGTAGTTTGAGCATTGGACCCTATGGAAAAACACAATCAATGATCTTCTTCTCTGAAACTACTGTGCCCATTAGAACTAAACTTGGCCACAATTGTTCTTTTGGGTCCCATGCAAAGAAGATGCATTTCAGATCCACGCCATATCCAAGTTGCCGGTCATCGGGTAACAAAGTTTCAACATTGGACCTATGGGAAAACACATTCGTAGATCTTTTCCTCTGATGAAACTACTGAGCCAATTGGAACAAAAATTTGGCCACAATAGTCCTTGGGTGGTATCCTGTTTTTCTTGTTCGTACTTTATTCAAGATAGCCGCCAATAAGGAACATAGTTTAACATTGGCCCTATGGGAAAACACATTCAAACGGATCTTCTCCTTTGATACTACTGAACAAGAGACATATAAAACACAATTTTCTGTCTCTGAATGATAGTAACCAAACTTGGCCACAATATTCTTTAGGTGGTCAACTGCAAAAATGTGTTTTTTTTTTTTTTTTTCTTCATCTTCACATTTTATCCAAGATGACTGCCAGCAGGAAACATAGTTTAGCATTAGAAGTAAGTAAGTAATTTTTATTTAAAGTCGGATAAATATCATCAGTATACAATACAACAATACAATATGGGCCCAAATGGTCTCTTTCAGCAACTGCTATATATTAAAAACATAACAAACACATACAAACATATAAACATAGCACATGCACACAACTATAGATAAGCGAAACAAAGCACGTGGAAAGCAGCACTAGCTGAATAAGCGGTATCAAGTGAAATCGGCACCTGGTGAAATCGGCATCTGTGAATTTTTGTATTGTACATATTACAGACCCCGGCGTACAGCTGGTACTAGTCATTTCAAAGAAATAAAGCAACAGTATGTGTAATCAATAAGATTATTGTGATAGATTTAATATGGACAATACAAAATACTTTTCACTGTCTCTTACTTCACGTTTTGAAATTAATTGAAAAATTGAAAGAGATGTAAATTGTTTATATGTTTATTTTGTATATTGGCCTGATACAAATCGTTATCATCCTTTCAAAATTGGCTGAGATTGAGCAAACGATTAGCATGACTATAGCCCTACTGTTACTGAAAATCAAGAGATTCGAACAGGACCAAATGGAAGGATTTTTTTTTTGTAACATTCTGTATGGTTTATAACATGTTGAAAAAGATAAAACACTTGATACGTTTTAAATAAACAAAAGGCCTAAAGGGTCCCAAACGGAAAAAATGATTTAGAACTCATTTAAAACAACAAATGCGAATTGTAATTATGCATTGCAAAGTAACTGGCCTGATAAGATTGGGCATTTTATGAAAGATCATAAAAGGTGCGAGTTGATCCTTTGAAGAAGCGGTATCCCGGGTTACCCTCAAAAATAAGTACACCATATAGGCCTACTTTGACTACTAAATCAGCGACATATAAAAAAAACTTCAGTGGTAGTAGTGTAGATGTAGAGAAGTCAACAAAGACCCTTGATTCCCATGATATCATAATCTTGGGTACGCTACTGTCCTTTAACTTGGCATTTCTGAAGCGAGAAAAATACCAATAAAATCGAAAAAAATACAAGAAAGAGCATTGCGCTTTATTTACAGTGATTTTACAAATTCATAAGAATCACTACTTGAACAATATAAACTACCATCACTTAAAATCCGAGGAATGAGAGCCATTGCATTAGAGACTTATAAGATTTTAAACAACTCCGGTCAATTTTTGCACAATATTGTAAATTTTAAAGAGCATTCTTTCAATTTTAGATGTAAAAATAAGGCAGACATAACACAACCTAGGACAACAAGGTATGCTAAAAAAGTTTTAGTTATGAGGCAGCAAGACTCTGTAACTCATTACCTGACAAAACTAGAAATCTTTCCTCTTTCGGCCATATTAAAAATTTCATTTCAAACTGGTGCTTTACTGAAAAATGTAATTGTTCTTCTTGTAGACAGTAAATATTCTTGCTGCCCCATACCTGATGCTCTTTGCCAGCTTATTTATATTTTTGAAGCTTTTACTCCTGCTAGCTTAATATTTTTTTCTTACTATTATTGCAAATGCTATATGTTAATTTCAAAAACAGTAATTATAATTTTAGGTATAAAGGAATAGCAGACTTTCCGTCCAAGGACCACAAGGTATGGTAAGAGAAGCTTTGGTTATGAGGCAGCAAGAATCTGGAATTCCTTGCCTAACGAGGCAAGGAATATATCAACCTTTGGGCAGTTTAAAAATTTTATTTCGACATGGTGTTTTTCTGAAAATTGTTTTTGTAGTGCTTCCCGTTAATTCACTTGCTACCCCATGACTAATGTCTCAAGCTTTACACTGCTTCGTCTAAATATGCTTTGTTTAATTTTTAGTGCTTTAATTAAGTGCTGCTAGTGCTTTTATTTTATCTCAATTATGCTTGTTTACTTACTTACTTACTTACGGTAGCAGGACGTTTCGGCCATAGTGTAACTTCGGACTTGGACGTATCAGACTAACACTCTCGGTGTGTTTTATACTGCTCGGAAAAAATATCACCGGTGTCGAGTAAACACTTAGTAATACAGAGATGACATTTTGGCGGGAAATGTCAGCATCTTGGGACAAAATAAAAGTCTGCCGAAACTGGTCCAATCCATGAATCTGGCCTTTGCACCAGTGTCCTAAGCTAGTGGACAGTACAACATATATACAAACATAGAATGCTCATCAAGTCGATTGTAAGAAAACTTGGCATTTTGAAATAGTGAAAATTGGAAATTAAAAAAATAACAAAATGCGAAAATCAATATGAAATATTCCCTAAAAAATAAGTACACCATATAAACTGAAGAGTATGTATATATAAAATACCCAAACTGCCAAAGGAAATAAATTGGCCATTCTTTAATTAATGTTGTGAAATAACAAGGATGGTCAAGGGATCGAACCCACGACGTCGAGATCCAAAGGCAGCGCTCTAACCAATTGAGCCAAAGAAGATCTTCCCTAACACAACGAGTTAGGCTACCCTTATACCTCAGTTTCACTACACCCCCCCTTTTCTTTTTTGGAGAGTGACCATCTTGCCGATTATCACAGGCTCTTACTACTGGAAACATCCTGATGACACATGAGTGGCATATGGCTCACTCACCTAGTGGAATCTTCTTCTTCTTTCCAGAACGAGTTGAACTTGATTAACTTGGATGTGACCTGACTCAGAACCTCTCTGCCATCTCTCAATGATTTACATATTTACATCAACACTGTCGCCTTGGGTGACTGAACTGGCAGATTTTCACCTCAGGATACCCAGTTTCCACCAGTAGTAAGTACTCGCAGCGCCAATGTTGTGAAATAACAAGGATGGTCAAATCACATGGCTCTGGTGGGGATCAAACCCACGACGTCGAGATCCAAAGGCAGCGCTCTAACCAATTGAGCCAAAGAAGATCTTCCCTAACACAACGAGTTAGGCTACCCTTATACCTCAGTTTCACTGCATTGATACTAAAGAATGACTGGAAATCCTGAGACGTATTTATACAGATACAGATCTTAAATGGAACCAACACATTACCAACACTATAAGCAATTCAAATAATAGTCTTGGTTTCCTAAAACGTATTATAAAACGGCCAATAAAAACATTAAATCATGGGCATAAATTACCCTTGTCCGCCCCAAACTGCATAGATGCCAACCCTTGCAGATTGTTTGTAATTTTCACAGATTTGGGGGTGAAAATTACAGCATTACTCCCATTACTCTAATTGTTAAGGATTTTCAATCGCCACTTTCAAGTTTGCAAAATGTGGAATTCTTTCTTTGTCGTTCCACACAGGTTTTATAAATTACAAAAAGGATGTTTCATAAGATCAGTTCAAATCATTATGTCATGTATGTTGAATATGACTGTATAAATGTTTTGATTAAATATATGAAGGTTGTATAGTTTTCCCTATCCCAGTCGATCTATCTTTAACTTATCAGGACTGGACACCTCAAACAACGGAACGTAACAAAATTATCAATAATGCATGATTTTTGAAAACATTACATCCTGTACAAAATTTAGATACATTTGTATTCTGTAATTTTTATAATGGTATGATGCTGTCGTCGTTGTCGTCGTCGTTGTCTGTAGACACTTTTGTTTTTGGTCAATAACATTAGTTTCAGTTGACCAATCCTTATGAAATTCTAACACAGTGTTCCTTGGCACAAAAGGAAGGCTTGACTTAGATTTGGTCATTGTGGCCCCACCTGTTTTGAAAAAAGGGGCCAAAAAGGGTTAAATTTGATGTTTTAACATATTTGACTGTAGAACCTTTATTATTTATCAGATTTTGATGAGGTTTCTTTCAGTGTCTTCCTGAGGAAATTTCCTATCAGATGTAGGCCAACGAATTTCACGTGGCATGTACCGTTCACGAGATAAATGGGGCCCAAAAGAGGCCAATTTCAAAAATTTATTTTTTTTATTCTTTGTCCGATTTTGATGCAGTTTTTTGCAGTGGATTCCTTATGAAAAATTAACAAAGCGCTGCACCATTAGATTTTTGATAACTTGTTCCTTTTCCAATCAATGAGAGTCCAAACGGGGCAAAAATTGCAAACATGGGGATTACCTAAAATTTTTATTTTTCATCCAATTTCAATGGGATTTTTTTCTTTAGATTCCTCTCATTGTAGGCTTTAAGTGGTATGTCGACAGATTTGGCATAGCTCTTACCATTTCCGAGCTAATAGGGATCAAAAGGGCCAAAATTGCAATTTTTAGAAATATGTAAAGTCTTTATTTTACATCAGATTTTGATGGCATTTTTTTCTTTGGATTCCTCTCAATGTAAGCTTTCAGCAGTGTGTCAACAGATTTGATGTAGCTCTTACCGTTTCCGAGCTATAAGGGGTCAAAGGGGTCAAAATTGCAATTATTAGAATTATGTGAAGTCTTTATTTTTCGTAAGTTTTTGATGGGATTTTTATCCCCCCGCTTAGCGAAAGCGGGGGGATTGTGTAATGCAGTCCATCCGTATGTACGTACGTATGTACGTACGTACGTGCATTTGTAATGCTCCCCGATAGCTCTGGAACTATAAGAGATACAAATTTGAAACTCGGCACCATACTAGAGTATGATCAGAAGTAGCGCACTGTGGATTCGGAATTTAGGTCAAACGCCCTAGGGGCAAATTATGGGCGGAAACGAATTTTCGCGATATCCAATAATTGAAGAAATTTCCAAGGCCATTTGGGCTAGAAAGTTGAAACTTGGATATGGACTCGCATATTATGTAGCAACTTCACAGAGGGTGTCGGAACTTTGGTATGACCCCTCAGGGCATGGCCTCTAGGAGGTCCAGAAAACGAAAAAATCGATTCCGCTGGAACTCCTCTTACACCTTAAATCGCAGAAACCTTCGAATAAGGGTATAAGTAACACTATAAAAGTTGTCTGTGCCGAAGGTTTCGGAATTTTGAAATTTGGCCTCAGGGCGGAAAAAATGAGCGAAAATGTATTTCTAGATATCCAGTAATAAGCGAAATCTTCTGAAGTATTCACGTTTGGAAGCTAAAACTTTGTATGCAAGTTCTATTATATGCATCTCATTTACTGATGATAGCGGACTTTTGGTATGACCCCTGGGGGCATGCCCTTAAGGGGCCAAAAAATGTTAAACAATTAGTACTCATCAGAACGACTGGAACTCTATGTATAATTTCGATTTTGTGGTTTATATTTTCATGAGGAATTATTGGAATTGCTCTTTGAATACTTTCTAAGCTTTTGGAATTTAGACCCTGGTGCCAAATTTGGTAAATTTCCTGAAAATGTCAAAGACTAATAATTTTTGAAATTTCAACAGTTTTAAAATTAAGCAATATTTTAATGTCATCAGCTAGTATGAACACTAGGATTCCAAAAATATGATTCTAATTTTGGTAAAGTTCCTGAAACTCTCAAAGACCCATTATTTTTGGGAATTTTACCTAGCAACCATATCTTTTTTGATGCCATTTAGATCTAATAATCATTTTCAATGGTCAGATTGCAAAAAACTTTTATTCTAATTTTGGTAAAGTTCCTTAAATTCCCAAAGACCCATTATTTTTTGGAATTCTACCTAGCAACCATATCTTTTTCAATTATTTAGAGTTATAAGGATGAATTTCAACTGTCAGGTTGCAAGAATCAATGATTCTAATTTTGGTAAACTTCCTGAAACTCTCAAAGACCAATTACTTTTTGGAATTTTACCTAGCAACCATATCTTGTTTGATGCCTTATAGTTTCAATGATGATTTTCAATAGTCAGATTGCAAAAATTTTTGATTCTAAGTTTGGTAAATTTCCTGAAACTCTCAAAGACTCATTAATTTTTGGAATTCTACCTAGCAACCATATCTCTTTCAATTCCTTACTGTAAAAATGATGATTTTCAACAGCCAGGTTGCAAAAATCTTTGATTCTAATTTTGGTAAAGTTCCTGAAACTCTCAAAGACCCATTATTTTTTGGAATTCTACCTAGCAACCATATCTTTTTGGTGTTTTACAGTTACGATGATTAATTTAGTTTCAAAAACACTTGTCTTTTTTTACAAGGGGAGGGGTCCAAAAAGGGGTAGTGGGGGGGATCGCCACCTTTGATTGGCTGTTTTTCATTATTTTTGGATTGTTCTCATTTTAAGCTTTCAGTGATATGGCAGTATATTTTGCATTGCTCTTTGCTTCCAAGCTATAATGGGTCACAGGGGCCAAATTGCAATATTTCAAAATATGTGAAATCTTTATTTTTCATTGGATTTCAACCCGAGTTTTTTCTTTGGATTTCTCTTGATGGTAGTCAACAGAATTTCTTAGCTCTTACAATATCCTAGTAATAAGGGATTAAAAGAGCATATTTTATTTTCACTAGTTTGTGTCCAGTTAATTTATGTGACAAGGTCCTTATTGTGTCCAGTAAATTACTGTATCAACATTAATTTTAGTTTACACTTGTTCAAATTTCAGTAGTCGACATGCTGCGGTCGTATCATGCTGCGCTCCGCGTAGCTTTTTATTGCACATTATTTTGCAACCACTCGGTGATCAGCATGCCCATTCACGAATTGCAGTATGTAATTCATGTGCATTATAAAACACGCACGTATAATTTCACATATCAAAACGTGCAAGCACGTACATTTGAAAATTTGATCATTATGCATTGTGGTTTTCAACTTTTCAGATCCAAATCACACCATTCATAGCGATCAGCTAAACTCGGATGTTATTCTCCGTGTAAAATGATCCTATTGTTAAGCCGATAAACAATGATCAGAATGACGCGGATAGTATGCTGAACAGCAAGAATGGTATGTTTCTTTTACTGTTCAGTATACTCATCCGCGTTATGAAGGGTGTGCAAAGGTATTGTTCAAATCAAACGTGAAAGGAAAATAGTTGTCGGCAGATGTCATGCAACTTGATAGTATTCCTTAATGCAAAACTGTTTTTAGTAGAGAAGTACACATGTAGCAAAGTAAAAATACTGGTTTGCATATGTACCCTGAAAAACACCTTGTACCCCATATTTAACTTCAAAGGGTATGTGTACCTCCAACTGCAAAAAAGCATTGGGCATGCTGGTGATATAGATCCAGTAAATAGAAATATTTTTTGATGATTACTGAAAGAAGACCAAAATTACTTAAAATTTAGATGATGGTTACTGATTCAGGCCAAAAAAGGGTTGGCATTTATGAAACTAGAATATGCACACAGTTGAACATACTTCAAATATTGAAATGGTCTAGCGGCAATATATGCCTGTAATCAGTACCATTGACTTACACAAACAGCATCTCAAACATGTTGAATGATTTAAACTGGCCAACACTTAAAGAAAGATGACTCAATATATGTTTCATGAAATTAATCCACCACATACAGTAGAACTTCGATGTGCAATAACTCCAACCCCATGGATGCCTTGAACCATTTTGTGGTCCCTTTGGCATTTGCTCAAATTTAAACATATTGTTCGACTTGGATATCTCGAACACCCCTTTGGCTCGAACTGTTTTCATCAGACCCTTGGGTGTTCCAGCCATTGAAGTTCGACTGTAGTTGCAGTTCCATCAACATTTCTCATTCCATCCAATACAAGAACCTGGAAATATTACCCCGTTACATATAGACAAATACAGGCTTCAAATGATTTTTACAAATTTTCAGATTTTCCACACACTATTACACAATGGAATCAGTTACCAGAAAATTATGTACACCCAACAGTAATTTCCAAACCTTTATGTAAAATAGTTTTAACAAAATTTTCACAACTATCTGTATTTATTTTGGCACCAATGTAAATATTTTATTACACTTATTTTATTATGACTCCCTATAACTTAAGGAGGTTCACTCATCACATTTTTTAATTTGTGTCAGATTTTGGAACTTCTCTGGTTTTGTCCAGTTCAATGACTTAAAGAATTTTGCACACGGACCCCACTTTTTATTTCATGAATATGTTCTATAGGTCAAATTAAGACAACTGACAATTTTTCATAAAATTCTTGATATAACTTCTTAGCTTTTAGACAGAAAATAATCCTAATTTTAAATTAAGGGCAAATCCAGAGAAATCCATTTCCCCCCCAATTTTTTTAATGACTTGTATCTCGGTAAAAAGCACACGGACCTATATATTTCTTTTAACCATTTCATTTAGTCTACAATGCTAAGTCAATCAAAATAGGTTTCAAGAAATCCTTGATATAAACAACATCAGGAGTGAGCCTCCTTAAATCAATCATGTCCATGCATGCACAGTTTTTATCATTGAATTTGATGGAAAACTGGATAAGTAACTAGATGTATCATTTGGTACTGGTTTCTGTATTTTTAATTAAAAACCAGTTCAAATACAATAGCCGAACTGTAAGCGCCGGTTTTGAACACCTAGGAAAGTTTTGGTGGCTGTAAAGGAACCTACTGAGGAATTAAAATGTCTAAAGATTTGAATCATAAAGGGAAAAAGATGCACCAGGTGTTTCAAGAACGATTGGCAATGTGGGAGGGAATGGATACTTGCGGTACAATGATGAAACACAACTGATGTCACATTTGACTCCATCAATGCCAGCCATTGTAAATTTGAAAAATAAAAATAATTTAACTTTTGAGAACAAATTAAGACTCAGTGCAACTAACATTTGACTAATGACAAATTTAAGTGTCAATGCCGGTACCCACACCATGGACCTCACCATCTTCCCTATTAGGCTATCCAAAAGAGAACCGGGTGTCAGTGAAAGTGCCACCTAAATTCTGTGGCAAACATCAAGCAAAACCAAAAACCCAAAGACCCTGCCTACATTTCCTTGCAAATATCAATAAGACATAATTTTCAAGTTATAAAAAATTCACAAAATTTTGATGATTGATTGATTAGTTAGAGTGTAACGTCCATTGAGCAATATTTCAGCTATATCAGGATGTGAACAATTCAATGAATTCAAAAAAGGAAAGAAATAAAGATAGAAGGGCCAACCAGGGCTACTAGATTTGATTGTCACTGGAAAAAAGACGAGAAAAGGTAGGGACAGGAAATAAAGGGTTCTATATGACTCCCAGTGAGTGTTTAGCTGTTGGCTTGTCAGGGCTAGAACTTTTTCATCTTCTAACCTAGACTTAAGATATATGGTCAGTGGGTGTATCATCATGAGAAGGTGTGTCAGATATCATAGTGACCTCTATGTGTCCTTAACCTTTGAGATTGAGGTTAAATGACTAAAAAAATTTTCAGGACCAGAACATTTTCATTTTTAGTTTGCCTCAACTAAGTTGAGGAGGACTATTGGAGTACCCCCGGCATCCGCGTCTACGTCTGTGTTTGCATTTAGGTATATATCTTTGTTACTATGAAGGGTAGGATCATCAAGCTGTGTATACTGATGCATCTTGGTCTATCTCACAGCCTCCAAGAAAATTAGATCTCTTTGACCTATATTTTCGGCTTGAATGACTTACATTCAAGTTTACATCAGAGTTCAGATCCCAGTCACTATATATGGTAGGATCATGTAACCTTGCATATGCATGCATCTCTGATGGTAGGTCAGCATCCAGGTAAAATTAGGTCACGTTGACCTATATTTTCCGCTCTTACATTCAAGTTTACGTCCAAGTTCAGATCTCAGTCACTATACATGGTAGGATCATGTAATCTTGCATATGCATGCATCTCTGATGGTAGGTCAGCATCTAGCCAAAATTAGGTCACTTTGACCTATATTTTCTGCTTGAACGACTAACATTCAAGTATACGTCGAAGTTCAGATATCAGTCACTATACATGGTAGGATCATGTAACCTTGCATATGCATGTATCTCTGATGGTAGGTCAGTTTCTAGGCAAAATTAGGTCACTTTGACCTATATTTTCCGCTTGAATAACTTACATTCAAGTTTATGTCTGAGTTCAGATCTCGATCACTATACAAGTTAGGATCATGTAACCTTGTATATGCATGCATCTCTGATCGTAGGTCAGGATCCTGGCAAAATTAGGTCATTTTGACCTATATTTTCTGCTTGAATGACTTTCATTCAAGTTTAGGTCCGCATTCCAATCTCAGTCACTATACATGTTAGGATCATGTAACCTTGCATATGCATGCATCTCTGATTGAAGGTCAGCATCCAGGCAAAATTAGGTCATCACTTTGACCTATATTTTCTGCTTGATTGACTTACATCCAAATTTACTGAAGAGTTCAGATCTCAGTCACTGTACATGTTAGGATCATGTAAACTTGCATATGCATGCATCTCTGCAATGTGCCATTAAGAGGCGAACTTTGTAATCTTTGATTACCTATGTTTCGACCTAGACTGAAGATATTTCTCTTGTTCCTAATGTATATTGGAATATTCTAGAAAATTGTTTTGAAAAAAATGCTATATGAAGGGGAGACATATGTTTTAGTTTGCTAAAACAGTCACCTCTAGTTAATCAGTGATTCCCTCTCAATGTATTGATTTATTGATATTTTTGTAAAGTAATAGAACTTTTTCCAGTGTGAACATGACTTGAAAGTCAAGTATTGTGAGGAGTTGAACCATGATGACAAACACTTTTGAAAAATTCTTTTTTGCTTATGAATTTGCTTATGAACAGGCATTAAGACCAAAACTTTTGAAAATAAATTTCACATGTACCACCATTATTATAATTAAACTGTACTTAAAAACAATTTAAGTGCACTTAGGTCATGACTCTAGGCATCATGTGTAAAGTCAGCTAACATCAGTAAACAAGATTCATATCCAAAATTTCAGTATCCAGATAAAAATACTTTACACTATTTCGATCATTACTGGATAATTAAAAATGCAAAAATAAAACTATTTCATCTATTTTTCTGCCTTATTAAGGAAAAATTATTTCGATCATTACTGGATAACTCAAAATTCAAAACAAAAAACAATTTCATCTATTTTTCTGCCTTATTAAGGAAAAATTTCAAAATCCTAAAATCTGTGGCACAGGCAAATTTTAACTAATATTAATATACCTGTTGCCAAGTTTCTCGGGTCAAGGGGTTAGGAGTTCCAGGGGATCTGATTTTTTGGGTTGTTGGTTTTTTTTTTACCCCTATAGGGTATGGCCTGAGAGATAAAAAAAAATTACAACACCCCAGTGAAATTGCTGTATAAAATAAGAGCCTTTTGAATTTCAAAGAATGTGTATGGCATGATGCCATAGTACACTTTCTATTTACGATTTTGATCATAACAATTTTTGGGGCTTCCTATAGCCAAACTTGGGCTCTGCCATTCATGTATCTTATTTGGGGGCAGAGTATCATTTAGTGAGTTATTCTTGCAGTATTTCTAGTTTAACTTGTCTTTGCAAAGCTAGAATATTTAAGAGTAATCAATTAATTGGTTCTCCCTTAAAGTTTAGTATTTGGACAGCGAAAAGATTCAAATTACCGATATCGTAAAATTTGTTGCTTTTATAGATAATTTCTTTGTAATGTAGCAACTTTTTCTTTAAACAGATCCGCCGGGTCCTTCAATTTAATCTTTGATAAATGTTCCAGGTGAACAGACCATAAAACTTTTATTGATTTAAATTCTTATAGAAGAAACAGACTATAAACTTAAATTTAGAAGTGTAATGTTTTTTGCAGGTAAAACACCTGATAATTTAAATACATTAAGCATGAAGTAATTAATATGTATACAATAGATAGTCAACACATGGAAGTTTGTATAGCTTGACAGAGGCACAGAATTCCTGTTAATACCAGGCAGAATGATAGAAGTATTTAACAGGTAGGTAAAATCTCCGATCTTTGTTTACTTCTATTTAATACCCTATTAAGTAGCTTTTATTCCAGTATCACTATACGTAAATGTTTGTATATATTTGTATTGTGGATAGAAGTACAACATAAGTTTACAAATGTATGTAAAATGTCCCAATAGTCAACTGAAGTATTCAGATGTATTGAGTTGTAAAATTTATGTACGATACATGTAGAGATTTGTAACAGTTTGGTTGTACTTTGTTGTAAGTATGTTTAAAGATATTTTAAGGAAAAAGAATATGCATTCTTCTACATACTTTGAAAAGTTGCATGAGACATTTAGCAAATGATGTTATTATTTGTTTCAAAACATTTGCTACCGACTTAGATTTCCAGCCATTAAGAATTTGTGGGCTCGAAATATTACTGTAGGTCAAAGTAAAATAGAAACATGCTTTAAATATTTGGTCAGTGGCCTTATACTAGATTATTCAAATGAATATATAAAGTCCATGTTATGATTCTGCAATGGTTGTAAACAAACCCCATATTCAGGAATGCAAATTACCAGGGCCTGTAGCCCAAGGCCAATAAAATTTGACCTGGGCTACTAAGATTTTAAAACCAGTAGCCCAGGTTGCTACTAAAAATTCTTGCAATTTTGGTTGACAATATAGTACTGGGCTAGTAAAATTTTGGCTGGGCTACTGAATTCTGTTTGCCAGGGGTCCAGCTGACCACTTTGCCAATATTGCTAATTTCCATCCCTGATATTCAGCCTAGATATGTCTAGCAGGCTACCTGCTATCTAATACTAATTTAAATTTGTTGAAAATTTTTAGTAGTTTTTCTAGTAAGCAGTTGAATTTATTCGTGGAAACCAATTTTCGTGGTTTTGATAAATATCACTGTTTCGTGGGTTCTTAGGTTTGTGGTTTCGAATTTCACCAATTAAAATCCTTTGGAGAATATGTATTTCGATGGGTTCTAAAATTCGTGGTTTCATTGAACCACGAAATCCACGAAAATTGGAACTCCACGAATAATAGTACTTTCACAGTATCTTTTCTCTAAATCTGCAAATCCTTCAAAGTTTAAGTCAGATGCCTATCAAACATTACTGTTGAATTTATTACTGAAACTAATGCCCTGGACATCTTCCCCTACAAAAAATCCAGTGTAAGTATTTATTACTGAAACTAATGCCCTGGACATCTTCCCCTACAAAAATTCCAGTGTAAGTATTTATTACTGAAACAAATGCCCTGGACATCTTCCCTTACAAAAAATCCAGTGTAAGTATTTATTACTGAAACTATAATGCCCTGGACATCTTCCCCTACAAAAAATCCAGTGTAAGTACTTATTACTGAAACTAATGCCCTGGACATCTTCCCCTACAAAAAATCCAGTGTAAGTATTTATTACTGAAACAGATGCCCTGGACATCTTCCCCTACAAAAAATCCAGTGTAAGTATTTATTACTGAAACTGATGCCCTGGACATCTACCCCTACAAAAAATCCAGTGTAAGTATTTATTACTGAAACTAATGCCCTGGACATCTTCCCCTTCAAAAATTCCAGTGTAAGTATTTATTACTGAAACAGATGCCCTGGACATCTTCCCCT
>MJUU01007286.1:0-14040 GCA_002080025.1 Modiolus philippinarum
CACTCACTTTAAATTACACTTTTTCAAATTTCAGTGGATGACATGCTGGGGTCGTATCATGCTGCGCTCGGCGTAGCCCTTTATTTTGTATTTTTGATTTTATTCTACTTTGATAAATTTTTGCTGCACCAGACTATTGTTTCTGAATCTCTTTGTATAAATACATGGTATAATACTGGGTAAATCATAATTTGTACTAAGATACCACCTTAACATGATACAGGTGTACCTTAAATTCTTAGGGGATTTTATTTGGAAAAAAATGAGAAGTACTTAGATGATGGTCTGTAATTAATATATCAACTGAAAACTTAAAAATATCATTTTGCATTTTATGACATCTGTTCAACGAAGTTTTGCAATTTATGACTTTTTTATACCCCGCCACACGAAGTGGTGAGGTATTATGTGATACCCTCAGTCGTGTGTCCGTCCGTCTGTCCGTCCGTCCATCCGTCTGTCCGTCCGTCCGTCCCCCAAAGGTTTCTGACTGATAACTTGTGAACTAAATAACACAAGGTCTTCAAACTTGGTATGCAAGTTGTTTACCACAAAACTCAGGTCAAGTACGATTTCGGGTTCAGAGGTCCAAGGGGTTCTGGAGTTATGCCCCTTGAAACTTTGAAATTTTGCAAATTTTAGGGTTTCCGACTGATAACTTTTGAACGAAATAACACAGGGTCTTCAAACTTGGTATGTAAGTTGTTTACTACAAAACTCGGGTCAAGTTCGATTTTGGGTTCAGAGGTCCAAAGTGTTCTGGAGTTATGGCCCTTGAAACTATGAAATTTTGCGAATTTTAGGGTTTCCGACTGATAACTTGTGAACGAAATAACTCAAGGTCTTCAAACTTGGTATGTAAGTTGTTAACCACAAAACTCAGGTGAAGTTTGATTTTGGGTTCCGAGGTCCAAGGGGTTCTTGAGTTATGCCCCTTTAAACTTTCAAATTTTGCGAATTTTAGGGTTTCCGGCTGATAACTTGTGAACGAAATAACACAAGGTCTTCAAACTTGGTATGTAAATTGATTACCACAAAACCCAGGTCAAGATCGATTTTGGGTTCTGAGGTCCAAGGGGTTCTGGAGTTATGCCCCTTGAAACTTTGAAATTTTGCAAATTTTGGGGTTTTGTACTCATAACTTGTGCATGAAATAACATACTGTCTTCAAGCATGGTATGTAAATTGTTTACCACAAAACACAGGCCAAGTATAGTTATGGGTTCAGCAGTACATATCATTGTGGAGTTATGCCCCTTTTAACTTAGAAATTTTGTGAAACGTGGCGGGAAATTTTGTGAAACGTGGCGGGGTATCATGTAATCCACCATTACTATTTTTGTCATATGTTACATTGCAAAAAGGGTAAAACTTTATAAATAATAGCTGCCAGAATGATACTAGTCACCATTAGATATTATTTTTTTAGTTTTATGTGTTCAAAGATTTAGATATTTGAAAATTGGTTATCATTAACATTACCTGCCAAAGTTATAAATACAAGACAATCAAACAGTTTTACCACTTGTGTTCAATTAAACATTTACATTAACATAGTGCAATATAGTAAAGCATTTGTACATATTGAAAACAGAAAACAATGGACGAATTAAGCTGCTCTGAAATATTGGATTATAGCTGTCAGCCTCTGGTAGTTCTGTATTTTTGTATTTACACATTATTTGGTGCTGTTATTTCATGTCATAATATTTTATTTAACATAAGCATTTAAGTATACAATCAAGGTTTTGAGGAAAACCGGTGTATGTAGACATTATTTTAACAGTGCGAGTGCTTTTTAGCTCATCTGGCTAATGCCAGGGTGAGCTTTTGCCATCACTTTTGTGTCTATCGTCCGGCGTCCATCCGTATGGTGTAAACTTTTCATTCAAAGAACTTTTCCTCTGAAACTACTGAGCCAACTGAAACCAAACTTGACCACAATTGTCCTTGGTTGATCCCCCCAAGGGAACCCGAGGTATAGAAATAGGACCTAGTATCTCCGGCTTGCGGGGTATGACCCCTCCTAAACGGGGCTGACCCGGAGGGAACCCCGGGCTATACTTTTCCAGTGGCAGTCAGAATTTCCCGCCCCATGTCCCTTTTCCATACCCCAAAGTGATTATTTATTAACAAACTTGTTCTCGTCTTGATATAGCTGAAATATTGCTCAGAGGACATTTTCAATCAATCAATCAATCCTTGGTTGATCCCTGCAAAAAAGGTGTTCTTCAGGTCAGCACCATATCCAACATGGATCTTCTCCTCTGAACCTACTGGGCCCCAAAGTGATTATTTATTAACAAACTTGTTCTTGTCTTGATATAGCTGAAATATTACTCAGAAGACATTAAACAATATTCAATCAATCAATCAATCCTTGGTTGGTCCCTGCAAAAAAGTTGTTCTTCAGGTCAGCACCATATCCAACATGGATCTTCTCTGAACCTACTGGGCCAATTGGAACCAAATTTAACCATAATAGAAAATTGCTATTTAAATGTATAGCTGAATAAAATATTGATATAGTCATCAGAGACCTTAAACTCTTGAACAAGGTATGACACAACATTTGTGAAAATGTCTATAAATGTCACCACATTTGAAAAAAACTAAGACTATTTCCCTCGATTCAGACATCTTGCTATTGCGATAAAAAAATAATAACAATGAAAAATATAGAAGTTCCAGAAAAGAAAATATCAATCAACTAGGTTTTATATATGACATAAATCACACCGCTATTGGCAATTCACTATCAAATCAGCATAAATAATTTTAAAAATATATAAAATATGACAATGTGACAATCAACCAAAAAGTTTCCAAATAATTACCGTCATATGGCAATGCAATCATTACCAATATAAAATAACTGTATAAACAACTGCAAATTAAACGGAGAAAAGCTGGTAAAATGGCGATACAATTATAACAAACAAATAAATGATAAACGGACTGGATTTTCTTTTCTCATCTATCGGAATATTCTTCCAAATACAATGGCGATACAATTATCACCAATCAAATTGCATCTGATTATGATTACAAATGATATTACTTTCTTCAGATTTTAACGATGCAATTATCACCAATAAATTACTTTCTTCAGATTTTAACGATGCAATTATCACCAATAAATTTCTTGTAGGCAGCTTCCACACAAACACAACAGTCAACAATTTAACGCTCCACATGCAAATCATGACTACAAACAAGACACATGACAATACACAGATCCATGTGAAAATACAAAGTATATCTTTATACGGACGCATGGACAGATGGCAATACACATAAACATAGAAATACAAATTCGCTGGATTAACAAAATGTATGGAGTTTTAAGGTTTTCATATGAATAATGTCACATGGTTTTCCAAAAATCAAAACCTTCAGTTCTTACCAGTAATCTAAGTAATCATTAAATAAACTGCCTAATAATGTTGAATTCCAAAACATGTAATTCAAAATTCCACCATTAATATGTCCAAAAGTTTTTACGAAATCCATATAAATTTCAATGGCGAACACGTGGTCCAATCTGCAGACAAGTCTATTTTTGAGGAAATAGTCCAGCTCACATATATATGAATGAATAACACGGAACACTGAAAAAACGGTAACTTTTAGGGCACTCCACCATGTTATAAACTAGAGCAATGGACACACAAACATTCCCGTAGTCTACGGATACATTAGGACCAATACAAAAAGATGTCTGCTGCCATCATAACATTTATTCAACACTGCTACGTCATTTCAATTCAAGCGGGAAAAGGGGAATAAATCATATTTACAAAAACATATACGACCATGCAAATACAGATATACAACACTTGGATGGTCCCCTCAAAAAAAGTTTCCTGAAAAAAAAAGATTTTTTCAGGTCCGCTCTATCCAACATGGCTGCCAGCAGGGAACGTAGTTTTACATTGGACACTATGGGAAAATATATTCTAAACCTACTGAGCAAATGGGAACCAAACTTTACCATAATAGTCCTTGGGTGGTCCCCTGCAAATAGGTGTTTTCAGGTAGGCGCCATATCCAGCATGGCCACAAGCAGGAAATATAAATTAGCCATTGGACCTTTTGGAAAACAGGATCAAAGATAATCTTCTCTGAAAACAACTGAACCAATTGGAAGCAAACTTGGCCACAATAGTCCTTGGTTGGTCCCATGCAAAAAAGATGTTTTTCACATCTGTGCTATATCCAACATGGCCGTCAGCGGGGAACATAGTTTTAGCATTGGACCCTATGGGAAAACACATTCAAAATACCGAGCCAATGTGAACCAAACTTGACCACAATAGTCCTTGGGTGGTCCTTTTCAAAAAGGTGTTTTTAAGGTCCTTGCTATATCTAAGATGGCTCCCAGTGGGAAACATAGCTTTAACATTGGACCCTATGGGAAACATATTCAAAGATCTTTTTTTTCTGAAACTACTGAACCAATTTGAACCAAACTCGACCTCAATAGTAATCGGGTGGTCCCTGGCAAAAACGTTGTTTTTGAGGTCCTTGCTATATAAAAGATGGCCACCAGTGGGTAACATAGTTTTAACATTGAACCCTAAGGGAAAACACATTCAAAGATCTCTTCTGAAATTACTTCATCGATTGGAACTAAATTTGGCAACAAAAGTCCTTGGTTTTTCCCCGACATGGCCACCAGCTGGAAATATGAATTGACCATTGGGCCCTATGGGAAAACATGTTCAAAGATTTTCTCTGAAACTACTTGGCCAATTTGAAGCTAACATGTCCACAATAGTCCTTGGGTGGTCCCTTGCAAAAATGTGTTTTTCAGATCTGCCCTATATCCAAGATAGCTGTCAGATAGGAAAGCAGTTTAGCAAAGGACCGTATTGAAAAATATATTCAAAGATCTCCTCTGAATTGGAACCAAACTTGACCACGATAGTCCTTGGGTTGTCCCTAGCAAATAGGTGTTTTTTTTTCAGGACTGCTATATCAAAGATGGATGAAGTGGGAAACATAGTTTTAACATTGGAATCTATGGGAAAAAACTTTCAAAAATCTTCTCTGAAACTGCCGAGTTAATTAGAAGCAAACTTTTCCACAATAGTCCTTGGTAGTCCCCTGCAAAAAAAAATGTTTTTCAGGTCCTCGCTATATTCAACATGGCTGCCAGCGGTGAACATAGTTTAAACATTGGACCCTATGGGATAAGACATTCGAAGATACTCTCTGAAACTACTGGCCAATTGGAACCAAACTTGATCACAATAGTCCATGGTTTTTCAGGTCTGTGCTATATCCAAGATGGCGGCCAGCAGAAAACATAGCTTATGGGAAAACATTCAGAGATCTTCTTCTCTGAAACTACTGAGCCAATTCGAGCCAAACTTGGACACAATAGTGCTGGGTTGGTCCCTTGCAAAAAAGGTGTTTTCAGGAAAGCTGCTGTATTCGAAATGGCCTCTAGCCGGGAACTTAGTTTTAACACTGGACCCAATGGGAAAACATGTTCAAAGATCATCTTCTCTGAAACTGCTGAGCCAATTAGATCCAAACTTGGCTACAATAGTTCTTGGGTGTTCCCCTGGAAGAAAGATGTTTTTAAGGTCTGCACTACATCTTAACATGGAAGCCAGCAGGGTGAACTTAGTTTTTATATCGGACCCTATGGTAATTCATATTCAAAGATCTCTGAAACTGCTGAGCCACTTGAACCAAACTTGGTCACAAGAGTCTTTATGTGGCTCGCTGCAGAGAAAAATGTGTGCTCTTTGGGTTTTTTTTTTTTTTTTGTTATTTTTTGTTTTTTGTTTTTTTTTCAGGTTCATACTTTATCAAAGATGGCTGCCAGCAGGGAACATAGTTTAACATTGGACCCTTATGGAAATACTAACAGAAGTCTTCTCCCTTTAAACTACTTAGGCATATTGGAACTTTAGTTTAACTATGGGTTCTTTAACATAAAATGTCTATATTAATCAAGGGCCAGGTGGGTGATACAGGATCTTGAGAGCCTCTTGTTTTTGTTTGCATTTATTGTGTTGAATTCTTTTTAGCTCACCTAGCTGTAGCTTAATTGTACTTTTGCAATCGATAAGTGTTTGTCATCTGACCTTCTGGAACAAATGACCCTAGTGGAGCCATGTTCGGTAAAAATTAAGTTTTGGTTCTACTTCTTGTTTGCAAACTGACTAGGTACTTAGTGGGCTTGTCAAAGCAGATACTAGTAAGGTATTCAATATCAGCATTTATATATATTTGTGTACAAGCATTTCTTAAAAGCATTTTGTCAGGTAAGCAATGCAAGCCCAGCTGTGAGCTTCTATTTTATATAGCTTTGTTTATAAATATATGTTTTTCTGTGCCATAAATGTAGTATTTATTTGCTTATTTATGATAAAAAGAAATAAAGTGTTCAGCAACTATAAAATGACATTTTAATTTTTAAATCTTACAGCAATAAATGTGAGTCATAACAAATCACAATATTCAAAGGGTCAATTTACCCAAATCTCAGAGCAGCATGAGAAAATCATCTCTTCTGAAAAACTTAAGTAGACACAACATGAAATAGGTGAATTGTCACTAAAACAGTCTAAACCAACAGAAGGTAAAGACTTTGCACAAGATAATCAAATAGCCTTCCACAATGTAGCCAGCTGGAAATCTAGCCTTCAATACCTTTGTGAATAAACCAGCTAAATTTATCTGACCTCAGAACCTAGCCTGGATGTCAGATATGGGAAATGGCTCAATGTTTCTGGTGCAACACTATATTACATATGTGGAGAGAGTATTAAGTTTAGCTGTTTATGGTGGGTTATATTTGGTCAAGGCTAAATGTCTCATCCCTGTCAATTCCATTTTTATTAATGGTAGTCAAGACTATCCTTCACATGGTATTTTCCTAAACAACCCATCAAATGTACTTTATGTTCTCATTATGATATTGTGTTGCAGACATATTGCTGACTTTTTTAAAGCTGAGATTCATAAATGTGAAAATATCAAACGTTTACTTTAAATAAACAAAAAATACATTTAGAAGTGCAACATCTTGTGCCCAACTGTAGCTTATGGTGTAAGTTTTGCAGCATCACATGTTTAAGATGAAATTGGCCTTTGTCTTCTTGGTTCAATGACTTCATAAAAATTGTGACATAGTTTCACATTCAAGTTGATTTCTCTGGATATGTTATACATATATCGATTATATTTCGTGTATTGATATATCTTAGTGGATACATGCCTGTATGCCACTTGTCAGTTTACCTTGATCTCAATTGCATGTTTCAGTGACTTTGTAAATTTTGTGACATAGTTTTTCATTCAAGCCAATTTCTGAGACATATACTATATTTTGTTTATTACATCATCTAGGGGGTTGTATGTCAGTTTTACACCTGCCATGTAACCTTGACCTAAATTTCATGGTTCATTACTTCGATCATTTTTTACTCAAATACTTATTTCTCTATAAGTAGAACACCTAGATTCATTTGATTAACTTTTACATGTATGTGTGTGCATGACAGTCTGACACCTGTAGCTTTGACCTCAATTTCATGGTCCATTGATTTTGAAAAACAATTTTTCCTTAAATACTTATTTCTCTGTATTTATTACACCTCATATTTGGTCTATTGCTACATTTAGGTGGGTGCATGCCAGTCTGATACCTGTCATGTGGCCTCGACTCCATATATTGTTAAGATATGTATATTTGTAGAGACTTTTACTCCATATCCCTTCATTACTTATACATATTCAGGCGAGAAATTTCTGTGTCTACACTTGTCTTCTTTAAAGATCACATAAAATGGTCAATAGTGAAATTTAAAATCTACCTTAAAGGTCACATTATATAGTAAAAAAGGAAAATAAATGGCTATGGACAATTTGTGGAATTTCACCTATAATACAATCAGAGATATTTAACTGCATTCAGTTCTATCTGATAAAAATATTATTTATCAGTCTTATTATAAGATTGTAAGATATCTTTGCCAGTTTAATTTGGGTTTGTTGACATTTTTATCCTGCATCCGTAACCAGAAAAGACGTTGATGTAGCGTTGCTCAACATTTAGTATAGTACTAAAGGCTGTTTTGAACTTACTATGAGGTATGTGTTCCTTTGCTTGTTTTTACCATGTATTTGTAGAGACTTTGTCTCATGTACAATTACTCCATATCATTGTTTACTTATTCATGTCTATATTTCTTTATTCTATCTTTGTTATTTCTGTTTTCTCAATTTGTGTTCCCACTATAGTGCTCTCCATTTGTGTTCCCGCTATAGTGCTCTCCATTTGTGTTCCCGCTATAGTGCTCTCCATTTGTGTTCCCGCTATAGTTCTGATCCCCATTTGTGTTCCCGCTATAGTGCTCTCCATTCGTGTTCCCGCTATAGTGCTCTCCATTCGTGTTCCCGCTATAGTGCTCTCCATTCGTGTTCCCGCTATAGTGCTCTCCATTTGTGTTCCTGCTATAGTGCTCTCCATTTGTGTTCCCACTATAGTACTCTTCATTTGTGTTCCTGCTATAGTGCTCCCAATTTGTGGTGTATCCCCGCTATAGTGCTCTCCATTAGTGTTCCCGCTTTAATGCTCTCCATTTGTGTTCCCACTATAGTGCTCTCCATTTGTGTCCACACTATAGTGCTCTCCACTTGTGTTCCCACTATAATGCTCTCGATTTGTGTGTCCTGCTATAGTTCTCCCCATTTGTGTTCCCGCTATAGTGCTCTCCATTCGTGTTCCCGCTATAGTGCTCTCCATTCGTGTTCCCGTTATAGTGCTCTCCATTCGTGTTCCCGCTATAGTGCTCTCCATTCGTGTTCCCGCTATAGTGCTCTCCATTTGTGTTCCCGCTATAGTGCTCTCCATTCGTGTTCCCGCTATAGTGCTCTCAATTTGTGTTCCCGCTATAGTGCTCTCCATTTGTGTTCCCGCTTAAGTGCTCTCCATTCGTGTAACCGCTATAGTGCTCTCTATTTGTGTTCCCGCTATAGTGCTCTCCATTTGTGTTCCCGCTATAGTGCTCTCTATTCGCGTTCCCGCTATAGTGCTCTCCATTTGTGTTCCCACTATAGTGCTCTCCATTTGTGTACCCACTATAGTGCTCTCCATTCGTGTTCCCGCTATAGTGCTCTCCATTTGTGTTCCCGCTTTAGTACTCTCCATTTGTGTTCCCGCTATAGTGCTCTCCATTTATGTTCCCACTATAGTGCTCTCCATTTGTGTTTCTGCTATAGTGCTCCAAATTTGTGGTGTATCCCTGCTATAGTGCTCTCCATTTGTGTTCCCGCTGTAGTGCTCTCCATTTGTGTTCCCACTACAGTGCTCTCCATTTGTGTTTCCGCTAAAGTGCTCTCCATTTGTGTTCCCGCTAAAGTGCTCTCCACTTGTGTTCGCGCTATAGTGCTCCCCATTTGTGTTCCCGCTGTAGTGCTCTCCATTTGTGTCCCCGCTATTGTGCTCCCATTTATGTTCCTGCTTTAGTGCTCTCCATTTGTGTTCCCGCTATAGTGCTCTCCATTTGTGTTCCCGCTTTAGTGCTCTCCATTTGTGATCCCGCTATAGTGCTCGCCATTTGTGTTCCCACTTTAGTGCTTTCCATTTGTGTTCCCGCTATAGTACTCTCCATTTGTGTTCCCGCTATAGTACTCTCCATTTGTGTTCCCGCTATAGTACTCTCCATTTGTGTTCCCGCTATAATGCCATGTTTCTTGTATTTAAGATTTTCTTTTTTTCTCAATCTTCTGCAATGTTACTAGGGTTTCCGTTTATGGATGTTAGAAAAATTTACCACGAAAAGATATCAATGTCAAAAATATCCTTTAATGAATATCCCACAGAGCTAGAAAAAAATCTACTAGAAAGAATATAAATTATATTCTAACAATGTTCCAACGGATCCAGTATTAAAAAAAAAGGATTCCAGAAAAACGATGAGAGTCCACACTATTTTGTGCCGTTATTATTATTTTTAAATTTTTGTCTAGACTCTGCATAATTTTTTTTTTCAGAAAATAAGACACTCAAAACCCTGGACTCCCCAATGATGCCACTAAATGGCAATTAGAATTTTTAGCCGAGTTGCGACGAAGTCTAACTCGGCTTATAATTTGATGAATGGTGTCTGGGCGTCCGGGCGTCAACTTTTGGTTTCCGCACGATATCTTGAGAACCACATGCCATATGTAAATGAAACTTTGCACAGACATGAGTAATGATTAGAGGAAGATCCCTATTGATTTTGGGGTTTGTGTGACAAAGGTCAAGGTCACAAATTCTAAAAATAGAACAAAAATTTGACTTATTCGTTTCCACACAATATCTCCAGAACCACATTACACATCCAAATGAAACTTGGCATAGACATTAGTTATGATTAGAGGAGGAACCCTATCGATTTTGAGGTCTGTGCAACAAAGGTCAAGGTCATTTTCTAAAAATGTTACAAAAATTAAACAGTTCAATAAAGCCTAAAATCACATGTTCGGTATTATTTGACAACAAAAATTGCTAAAAAAAATTTTATTGTTCATACAAAAGTAGTTTTTATACTGCTAGATCATTTAAATTCATTTTATAGTTCTAATTATGTTCACCAACACACTTTTTTTGGTGTCAATAACTTAAAAATTAGGTTGAATGAAAAGTCAGAATTAAAAAAAGGGAGGTAATAAAACTAAGGGAGGTAATTAATTTAATATGAAGAAGTACTCAATATTACTAAAAGTTTTTTTTTTGCAATGTCCAGTAAAAATAAAATCTTAGATGAAAAAAACTACATTTGTGTATTCTGATTTTTTGTAAATTATTGATTTCAGTAATACATATTACCTGAAGTATAAGGGGAACCCCTGCTCAAATTTTTTTTGAATGGTGGTCTGAAATGGGTTGTAATGGATAGTGGAGCTTTCAGTTGCAATGGAAACCAAACCAGAACACTGAATCTTTGGAAAAAAAGTGTTCTGCTACATATTTTCCGTAACAATATAAATTAGATATTAAGGGGAACCCTTGCCAAATTTTTTTTATGAAAGGGGACTCGAAATGTTTTGATTTCAGCAATACATATTACCTGGATTATAAGGGGAACCCCTGCCCAAATTTTTTTTGAATGGTGGTCTGAAATGTGTTTTAATGGATAATGGAGCTTTCAGTTGCCATGGAAACTGAACCAGAAGATTGAATCTTAGAAAAACAGTATTCTGCTACATATTTTTCCTTGCAATTTTAGATATTTGTATAAAGGGGAACCCCTGCCAAATCTTTATTTTGAAAGGGGGACTTGGAATATTTTAAAACTAATTTCAGCAATATGTATGACCTGGATTATAAGGGGAACCCCTGCCCAAATTTTTTTTGGATGGTGGTCTGAAATGGGTTGTAATGGATAGTGGAGCTTTTAGTTGCCGTGGAAACCAAACCAGAACACTGAATCTTTCAAAAAAGAATTCTGCTTCACAATTTCAGAAATATGTATAAACTAGATTATAGGGGGAACTTCTGCCATTTTTTTTTAAAAGGGGGGGCTTGGATTTTTTTGATTTCAGCAATATGTATGTAACCTGGATTATAAGGGGAACCCCTGCCCAAATTTTTTTTTCAGAGGTGATCTGAAATAAGTTGCAATGGTTAGTGGAGATTCTGGTTTCTATGTATACCAAACAAGAAAACTGAGAAAAAAGGTATTCTGATACACACTTTCTATTTCAGCAATAATAAAATAAAAAACTAGATTTTAAGGGAGAACCCCTGCCCAAAGTTTTTTTTTGGAAAGGAACTTGGAATGTTTTGACTTTTAGTCAAGTTAGGACAAAGTCAAACTTCCGCAAAAGTTCCATTATAAATCTGATTGAAATAAAAGAATTTAACGGTATATGCTGAATTGCAACTATTTGCCTATCCGATGATGTACTTATGAAAATAACAAATGTTCGCAACTCGGCTTTCGCACCTTTGGTGCGTTTTCTGATTTTTTAAAATCTTGCAATAGTAAATAAAAATGAAATTTATGGCAGTTAAACGAAGGAGGAAATAATTACTGTCCAAACTAAAAATACGGCCTTTTTATCCATTTTTTACTAACTAACAGCACCGTTTAGTATGATGGTCATTTTAAAAGAATTGAATACATCCACCAGTATCAAACGATGAAAATTATAAACTTTGTTCAAATAATCAAATAGAAAAAAATAGTCAAATTCATACTGAGGCTTGTTTAGGGTATATTGGGATACGAATATTTACCACTTTTGTTATTGGGATATGGGATATTTAAGGCAAAAAGTACTGGGATATGGGATATTTGACTCTGAAAAACGGGATATTTCAAAAATTAATGGGATATTTTCAAATTTCAAAGGGATATTTCAGTCCAGACTTACTGGGATATGGGATATTGGGACCCCCCTAAACAAGCCTCCCTACTGCATCATTAAATACACAAACACATGGCTATTTTGTACACAGGAAAATATCCTTTTGTATAAGGTATAACAACAGAATACTGAATACTGACTTAATATTTTGGGGCCTCCTGTTTCATATTTCGAAAAAAGAGCTTCATAATCAAGTGGTGTTTCGCATTGAAAGGGGTTCTAACTCCAATTTATAAGGAGAGGGAGTAACAATTCTTGTAGAAGTATTACTATTATTCCAACAAATACCTGAAGCCTCAAACATGGTATTAAGCGAAAATCATCAGAGATATATAAATGATGTCAACAAGAATTCACAGCAAATACACAGTATACATAGCTGTGCGCCAGAAAATCCTTGTTTACGAGTTTTCTGTGGGACAACATGCTTTCAAAGCGGCGTGTTTTATGGCTTATTAATAATTAGTTGTTCATAGACTACCAAAACATTTACAATTTTGCAAATACGTTAGCAAATGATTACTTTACACATCCTAAAAGTTTTGATGGAACCTGTCACTCGAAACCATGTATTTTTCTAACGCAAAGTAATTTACTTGTGTGACAAAGAAAAACAACTGGCGAATGTAGTTACGTCTTTATTTCTGAATGGAAACGATACATTTTGTCACTGATTCTTTATCGCATATTTCTACGTCACTGTGTATTTTTTGTCTTTTAATTCAAAGTATTTTCGCTAATACATTGAGATGTGCATTTCACTAGACTGTGGGATGATTTCGGAGTAGACCAGTTGACTCTGTGGGTCTTCCTTCCGATGGGCTGTGGGAAATATTTACGAGTGTTTTAATTTTATCATTGCAATTAAATTGCTATATCGACCATTAAAAAGAATGTAATATCAAATCACTGTTTGAGTGCGAATTTTTATCGGCCTTCATTATGACGTAACCGTTACAGCGGTTATTTCAAGACCATTAAGGGCATACGATACAGTATAGATCCCATATTGATTTTTTCACGAAAATCCAGTGTAACCTAAATTTTGATATGAGGATTCCAAATGTGAAAAGAAAAACATATCTTCATGACTTATTTTTTTAGATATTTTAACGTTGAAAATGGCTAATTTTAGGGCAAAACCCAATAATTTGCGTTTTTTATGGGAATTTTTAAATGTTTGTAATTTTCGAAGTACTTGGTCTATTTTAGTTCTGTTTTTTGATCTGTAATGCTCATTTCATCGCCATGACAAAATTAATTAACAACATCCAATATATCTCTTATTTGGTGTTTTTGTATATGTAATGCTAAATTATAGCTATATTTATGGATTGAAATCGAGATATAAAAAAAATGACTATCGATTTTTCCTTCATGATTATTTGGCAAATGGTTCTTTTGATAGCCTTCTTTTGAAAACTAATGAGAAAATAGGGGATCCATGTGCTAGTTTTTAAGATATTTGAGAAAAACTGTCAAAATTTACCAAAAATAATATTGTGGCGGTAAATGAAGTTGCGTTGTATTTCTCTCGGTATAACATCATTCATCCTTACCCGCCAATTTTTCTTCGTCCTATTTGCAATAATTCAGCAGGTGGTAGAGTATCACAAATTAGTGTCACAAATATTTGTTTCAAACTGGTTGTCGTTTTTT
>MJUU01007287.1:0-49037 GCA_002080025.1 Modiolus philippinarum
AAACAAAAAAAAAAACAAAAAACAAACAAACAAATTAGGTGCAAAATCAACAGAAAACTGTGATTTCCTGTATGTCCTTTCATTCATTTTTATGAACAAAGGTTCTAGATGTTGGACGGATTTTTTTTTTAGCTTGATCAAAATACTAAAAAAAGTTAAGTTTGGTTCTATGGGTGGTTATATCTACAATTACTATCCTTTCAGTGCAAACAAATGAAAGAGATGATAAAAAGAACATATAATCCATTTGTAACTCCATAGCCAACTAAAGACGGTGTTTTTGCACGACACAATCCTTTGATGAAACTAATACATAGACTTGCAAACATTAAAGATCAGGGATAACTTTCATGAGTAAGAAATGTTTTCTTTTTACGAGTAAAACGTGTGTAAAATGCACACTAGGGGAACACATCCCAATTCTTCCGTAAAATACAACTGTCTTTCGCGGAAAAGGCCATTCACGGAAGAATACAGCAACTTCGTTAAACAGTTAGTAATATGAACAACAAGTTATTTGAAATAAAATTTACATAATATAATAATGGGTATGTTATTGTATTATTGTATTCAATATTTGAAATGTTTTTATTTGAATATTTATAAGAGGGTCTCCACGAAAATTAGACAAGTTCAAAGTGAGTCATGCACTCTCTCTAAATAAAACATTTTCTTACTTATTTCTTTACTAGGCGAAATATGATGTCAGTGCGATCATCATCTGTGTACAAACATAGCGAATATATGTCGATTTTTGTTGCAAATCAACAGTCATTTTTTTAAAGGGGGGGGGGGAGTTTCTACATTCACTATTTTTAAATAAGAAATAAAATGAAGATTAAGTAATCGAGAAAGTTGCAACAAATAAATAAAACAGAGTCATATTTATTTTATAAAATTTACTGCATACACTTTGCGTGTTGTCTATAAATCCGACCCCTTACAACGTGCCAGGCTACTGCTATACGTGCTAACACAGGTTGATTTACGAAATTTAGCGCTTACTAAATATTGTTTTCGATTGTTTAGATTCAATTTAACTCATTTTGAATATCACAACCAGGAAAAAATTTCCTTAAAATGTTTTTCAGCTTAAAACATAGCTCTTTATTATCACATCAAATGAACGTCAATTTCTGTTATAAATGACGTCACAAATTCTGACGACATGTTTATTTACATTTAAAATTTGCTAAGTAATAAAGAAAATCTATTGTATCAATTTTTATGCCTTGAAATGCTGAAAATCATAATATTATCCATGCTTTCATTTTTTTACTGATTGACCTTTGACCCCTAATTTATCCCCTTTTCTACCACATTTGATTTTTACGACAAACATTTTTGAAATGTACACGACCTAGGCTTTCCAAAAATGTAAAGATATCGAATAGGGTATGTGGGTCATTTAAATTTTGAAATTTCTGGTCTCTGCCGCTCTACTATAAAGATACATAAACTTTCCTGCGACATTATGTCTTCAATCTTTTTACCTCTGTCATTCAAAGCAGAACTGCCCCACAATGGATTGTGCGCATTGAAATCACCCATTATTATATATGGGGAGGGCAGTTGGTCTGTCAATTTTTTAAGTTTACTCAGACTGGGGTTCAAATTTGGTGGTAAATATACAGAACATAATGTGATCGTTTTATCTAGAAAAATTCTCACTGCAACAGCCTGACGATCGGTATTTAGATCAACGGTACTGTGGACAATATTTTTGTTGGCGAGAATGGTTGAGCTGCCAGCAGCTCGTTCATTCTCAAGTACATAAGTTCTGTAAAGGGAGTAGTTCTTTACATTTAACCTATCACTTTTCTTCAGGTGCGTTTCCTGAAGACAAAATGCCGCAGGATAAAAAGCTTGAATCAATAAAGTAATTTCAATAAAATTTATCTTAAAACCTCGGCAATCCATTGAAATATATTGTTAATTTTAGTCATATTGGTGAGATATTTCCCTTTATGGAAACCGAGGGATGATGAGACGATGAACCACTTACAGACGAAGACCTACTGTGTGGTCGTTCACTTTCGATATTGTTATCCGGTCCTGATGTATCCATGTGGAAATCTAATGGTCCCCAAATGGTTACATCCCACCACGGTTTTTGGCGTGGACCGGATGTTTTAGATGTGCCAGTGTCTTCGTCTGAAGACAGGCTTTCATATCTATTAGACGTGCTAACAGACAAATTAGAACTATCACGCCTGCTCTGTATTTGGCTATTGGCACATTTGGATTTAATTTTATCTGCAGACGATGAGCGATCTGAACGAGTTATCTTTGAATCAGGTTTTGCTTTGGTAGGCTTTCAACTAATAGATGATTCTTTTTTTCCTTGGAATTGACGATTGAGTAGACTGGGTAGATGATTGTGTTGACTGGGTTGATGAATTGTTCCCTGTTTTGTTTATATTTAGTCAGAGTAACTATTTGCTCCTTTGCAACAGTTTTGACAGGCAGCTTTGTGGGGTTCTCTTGGTCAAGTGGCCAAGACAGGATTGTTTGGGTCTCAATATGAGATAAAGAAGGCCGTTGTCTGACTTTGTCTGCATATGAGGAAGGTGCTGTCTTAACTGTATTCAAGGAGGTGACATGATTACGTGCGTCACTGTAAGACATGTTTTTCTCTGTTTTAATATTCAAAATATCCTTCTCTTTGATATAACGCTCTGAATTGTCTTCTGTATAACAAAAGAGTTAATTTTTGAAACTGGTTTCTCTGGAGATCCACTCAACACAATAAACTTAGGCCAATTACAGTCTTCAACTTCAGGAATAGGATCATCTGATTTTCTCTTTTTATTAGGTTGGTTTGGATGTTGTTGTACCATGAAAAAGTAAAGAAAGTTTCACCATCCGAGTCACCCACCCTCCACGGAGCGCCAACTTTAGGCGATGCTTTTAATCCAGGGATCTCCACCGGAAAGCACCATGTGTTCCTAAGATAGTATACTCAAGCAGAGCGTAACCATCAGGCACTGATAGAAAGCGTACCACTTGATTGACCCATGAGCCACCGCCTTCTCCAAGATATCCTGCATTGGATAAGGTTTAAATGAGACTAATACAACAATTATACACTAGTTTGTACAAACTCACATTGGGAGGATATCTTGAAGGGCTCGGCATGACCAGCCAATTGATCGGATCGGGCCCGTCCGAACACCCGTTAAGATGATATCAGAGCCAAAGCACGATATTGACCCTATATTCTCAGCCCAACGGATTTTGTATGGCCGTATCGGGAGTCTGAATACAGGTTCGCACCAGCCAGGATCTCGTCTCCCATCGACACGGGTCTCGACACACGGCAAACGTGTCGCCTCTGTTAGGAAGACTCATACTCCAAGCTCAGAGGATGCTGCGGGCCTATTCCTTAGCCGGGACCGCGCACGGCGGGAACAGGATAGACATATATCTGTAGCCACAAGAATTGACAATATCGTTCGGCAAGATTTTTACGTGAATCTGACTTCATGTACATCTTTGTCTATGATACTGTTCCATGTTTACAATCCTTTTTGTCCTTATCACAATCTTCAGAGGGTAGTCCTTAGCATATTTTTAAACTGTGTTAAACCAGTATCAAACCATCAACATTGTTTTGATTGCATGTTACATGAAATAATAAATTTATGTGATGATCTAATACTTTAATTAAACATAGGCCATCCTTGATTAAAATATCATATGACAGGTCCATTCCATTTAGTAGGTATTCAGTTTAAAAATTGATTCTCATACTTTGATCAGAACTTGTTATATTTTCGGGGACACATACTGTGCCATCACTAGTGTTCATAGATAACTTCGCCTTCAGATTGTAATCGACATATTTTGATTTTCCATTGTATCGCAGCCGTCTCTTAAAATTTGGATAAAGTGATAGTATAATCTGTTCGCTGAAATGCTGCAATAGAAAAAAGAAGGAAACTGCCCCTTTTATCATAGATTTTAGCATTTAATTTTCTGTTAATAATAAAGTTGATGTCTAAGAACGGGCAATGATGGTTGTCAGAATATGCTTTATTCAAAGTATAAGTTCTTTAGGGTAGATATCCTTAAAATACACATTGAAGTCATCATTATTATATATATAGCTCTTATTATCTCCTCCTATTGAATTCTCTTCACTGAAAAGGGGAAAGCGTAATGTTTCAAACCTTAAGTAAAAAAATTTAAAATGCGTTAGAAACATTAGAAAAAGGAACCAGAAAAAAATATCTCCCCTGTTCACACTGGCGTAAAGAACAAGGCTAAAGTGAAGAGGAAAAAACTACCTGCTTAGAGTAAGTTATTAGAAAATGGACTAAACTCGAAAGAAATCAGTAACTCTATTAAATTTTATCAGTTTTGATACTTTACGGTTCATGGATAAAGGCATTTCAGATTTCCCGTATATTGTCTATAAGGTATTAAATTTTAAGGTATTAAATTATACGAGATAAAATGTTGAATTAAAATGAATGAAAGATATACAAATTTGAAGTAATGGGACATATATTCCATTTTTTTAAAGGGAATGTAAGTCGTTAATTAAAAAAGAAAAATGAAGACACTATTTCTGCTGAAATTTTATTTTTGAGGAATGATATAAATCAAACACTAGCGAAAGTGTAAGACATTGAATACATTACTTGCCTGATAATGTCATAATAAATATCAGGTAAGTCCGTTAGGGCAAGTCAGCATGATGACAGTTATATTCATAATGTTTTTAACCCATAATTATGTTTTGTAGTGAATTTTACTATTCTTGTGTTCAGTAGTGCAGCTCTAATGTATCTGACGTTTGACCTGTTGAATGTAAAAAGTCAAAGTGAAGCTATGAAGGTTACCTCAAAACATATTTTTGTTATTTAAAATTTTTTCCATGCATCTGTTTTGGTCGATCCATATGGAAACAAGGTAAGTGTGAAGGTTCATTTGAAAGCAAAATGTTGATGATTGATTGATGTTCAGTGAGCAAGATTTAAGTTATATAAGAGAGAGAACAAAGTAATAAATTCAAATGGCAAGTTAAAGAAGAAAGAAATAAGGTGAAAGGGATAATCGGGAAAACGGAATTTATTGCCACTGGAAAAGGAGAAAAATGGGTAGGGGCAGGACATTTAGCCTTCTATATGACACCCTATGCGTCTGATCGCCTAAGAAAAATATAGAAGGGGTCTTTAAACAGCATTGAGCTTGTTGTTTCTCAACACTGTTTGCCACAATGGTTGAAGGTAAGGATTTCCGTATTATGATCTTACTACCTCGCATATTCGGAGCATTGCCCTTTCCATCAAATGTGAACGCGACTTGCATCTCTGTAGCAGAATCCCCTGAAAACCGAGTAAAGTGCCCGGATAAGCCGGAGGAAAGCCAGGTCCAAAATTAATTGATTTGTTGATGTTTTACGCCAACTTCAGCAATATTTAAGCTTTATTTTGGCGATCACTGTTAAATATATTGAACGATTATAAGAAATAGATGAAAATACCAATAAAAAACCATATGGCTTCATTCAACTAAAAGCAAAAGAGAAATATATTAAAAATACTTTAGCAGAAATATTGGTTTAACTCTAACATTATACAATGCTATTGATCCATATAAATATCACTAAATAAATTGATTGTTATTTTTTTTTTAATTTAACAAATTTTTCAACAGCAACTTGCCTGGCAAACAGAGTTTTAAAACACCACCATCACAAACAATTAAGAACAAATACCACTTATGCGAATTATTTTCAATTCTTCGGCAGACAAAATGATGAAAAAAGCATGGAATGTGCAAAAGTGTAATGTGTGATGCAGATGGATGTGATGTTATGGCCAATGCTAAGTGTACAGGCATCACAATACATCTGAAGAGTGTCAGGAGAATCCACTTACATTGCCCTAATCATCTCTAATGGTGATAACAATGCAGTATCACACCCATGTTTGTGGGTGAATTTCCTGGAGCTTTAACATAATATCAATTTTACAATTATTTGATGAATACACTGCTTTTCGTTCGAAAAAAAAGAAAACAGAAAATAAGAAAGAAAAAAAAATAAAGAGGAATTGCTTCCCGACATTAACGTTACCTTCGGTATTTAGTTATTAGACCTTCTGCTATTGTCATTATTTTGCTCCACCAAATCCCCGAGTATTCTTAGTATTGTCCTTCTATTCAGCTGTCTCCTATTTTGTAATCGTTGCATTCTTTCTGGGACATTATGATGTCTAATGATATCTTCATCACAATGACGAAAAAAAACACTATTTTATTCACATGTAGATTTAACATGTTTTTATCTTTCATAAATTCATGTACGTAATTTCTTTAAAGACGGGTAACTGAATATTGACGAATAAATATAGGTTGTTAGGTTTTACAAAAATTAAACAAAAAGTTTTTCAGCTATTGTTATTTGATTAATTTATTACACTGTTATAAATATTACTGTTTCTTGATGTCGGATATTGTCATTAGTGTCATATATATCTGTTTATCTTGATACACACTAAGTTTCTATGTAACACTGACTAATGAAAGAGTCAATGAATTGCCAATATGATTATAGTTTTCTTTATAATAATTAGATTATGACATGGTGTCATGGATATTTATTAGACTTTCCTATGAGGATATTTTTGAGAAATCTAATTTTTGAACTATTTTGTAAATTCCGTAAAATATAAAACCTGAATGGAATTATGGCTAAGTATAACTCCCTGATACAGATTTCAATAGAGAGGACAATATTGACAAACTCTAGAATAAATGGAAACACATAACGGAACTCTTTATCGATGTTGTAATGGGCGATTCAGATGCAAATTAATAGTGTAAAGCAGTTCTTAAAACCCCCGTCACACTGGGACGAAGACCATCAAGATCTTAGTACGTTCTTAAAACTCTCTGGAACGTAGTGAAAACGGGATAAAAATATAGCTTTAACGTTTTTACAACGATTTCTCTGCGTCAGTGCTAAGATCGCGATACGTCTTTAAAGTTTATGATCAAGTTCCTTGTAGGTCTATCAAGTCCTTACTACGTTTCATCTGCGTTCATAACGTCTTTACTACTTTCAAACTACGTCCTTGCTACGACTCCACTGCGACCACTCAGTCTGAAGTAGGTCTCCAATACGTTTGTACAGAGTTTGTACTGGAGACAATAAAAAAAGTGAAATCATTGTAGCCATACCTTGTGGGTCGATGTTCTTTTTGTAATATTTTATCCCAAGCGTTACCGATGTAACAAAATGTATAAAAAAAATTATACTTAAATAACAAAGTATCGGACAAACATGGTTTATTTTAATTCTAATAAGGGAATTTATACTTAAATAACAAAGTATCGGACAAACATGGTTTATTTCATTCTAATAAGGGAATTTAACCAGCTTTAGGAGCGGTCTGATTGGATCGGCAACATTGACTTCAATTCATGAATGCCTTCATTCTTCCACAATCTCCCCTTGAAATTCTATTCGACGCTGCTGACGAACCGGACGTTACAGTTTTGATTTATAGCCCTGTCACACTATAACGTTCTAGCCAATGTTCAAGAACTTCGACAATTTTAGTATCAAACGAAAGCTTTTGCTGAAGAAATTCTCTTGTTGGTTACATTTTACGTCAGACTGATGATTTTTATTCAACACACGGGAAATATTAATGACCTATATGCAGCATACACAAAACATAACAGGGCATACCATTATATAAAAAAAAAAACATTTTACTAGCATACTTGAAGTATGCAGAACGCGTGCATAACGGGCATCTAACGAACAGTCGAACGTCTACATGGGTGAAAGATCAGATTTATCTTCAGATCAGTTTAAGTATTTTTCCAAGTCAAATCAAATGAAGTGAAACCGAAGATGTGCAGAATTACAGGATGGGTAACAACAAAGAAAACCACAAATTTTATTTCAAATCATCTCAATCATTGTGATGCTGAAACAAATTAAAGCATTGATTTTCATTCTGTGGAATGATTTTTTTTTAACTTGTTCATAAACCAGTCATTTATAACACAAACACTGACAAGATACATTTGACCTTACTCGTTAGGTACAAGTTTATACACGTTTTAAACATCAAGCGAGAAGCTACTATGTATATATATCACATTACGCGTGTGTATAACATACCTCTGATGTTCATCCAATGTGTGCATATTGTATTTATCAACCAAATGTTTGCAAACATTGCAAAATTTTAGCATTTTCAAAAATTTTCGACCCACCCAACGTTACAGAACGAATACCAGTGTGTGCGGCATTTTGTAACTTATTAAGAACATGCCTCGCAATTGTAAATTTTCGCAAGAAATAAATAAAAAAAACCTAGTTTGGTTAAGAAACGACGACAGTAGAATACCGGAGGAACAAGGGAAGTGATGATTACAAAAATCGAAGTCCAAAGAGATGGCAAAAACGACAATTATAGTGAAAAACAAATACAAAACAAGGACGTGAGACAGTTACAATGCACGGAAATAAAAAGATAACATTAAGAACTAAAAATTGAACCATTCCATATTCTGTTTTGTGCATGTGCCAATGGTACTTAATTGCAGTAATTGAAGGGTACCATCTTAAAATATTGTTCTTGGAAAGTCTTATCTTTATAAAAAAATATAAGATGCCATATTAAAACTTCATTGAGGTTCTTCGAAATGTTAGCAGTGCCGAATTTAAATTTGTAGAATATATTTATACCTTAAGGTAAATCCTTTTTACTTGTCATAATTGGTATATTTAGAATATTTATCATAAACTGGAATCATATGTCCGTCTTATCGTGAACTACGCTCCTTTTTTTTACAAAATACTTAAGATACTTAAAAATAAAGCAATAAAATATCAAGGTTTTGAATATTATTCTGAAATATTAAAATATAATGAAAGTCAGATATTTGGCAACGGGGTAATCCTTTCTAGCAGTAAGGAATATTTAAGACTTTGTGTGCAGTTTTCCTGACATTTTGCAAACACGGCATGGTAGATTTTTATAAAATTTTGAAATGGGTCATATGTGTTGAGGATCCTTTGTGCCAAGTTTTCACAAGTTTTATCACCATGAAGAAACTGAATGAAGCTGTGATTTCAGCAATGTTTTTGTACTGCAAATCAACACTTAGTGCATGCCTATGATCATTAATATCTCATATTAAGGTCTCCATGTTTCTATGAAGCAGTTTTGCAATTTATGGCTAACCCATGTCGATTCTTATATATAAATACGGTACAGAGGTACCTCATGAGCGAGTTCTGAACAGAATTTCAAACTAGGGGTTGCTTCTGCTAACTATAGATTGACACCTGTCAATTTATTTTCTTGAAGTAAATTAGTACATAATTTGTTTCCTATATACTGCAAATTTAAAAAAAAAATAATTTGTGGAATATTTGCGGTTACCAAAGATCTACTACCTTAACTAGGCCTTTATAACACTAAGAGGTATCAAATAAGCAGGTGAAATTCAATTATTGCATTATCTTAAACGTCCATTGTCGGCAATCGACTATTCACAGGATTTATTGGTATCTGAAGTGTCATGTGTATTAAATCTTTGGAGTTTATATGAACATTATTAGTAAATAGAAATTAAATAAACTTTTAAAATGCAAGAATTTGATATTGACTTTATATATAGACCTTCACTGACAGATATTGAATGGAAAAAAATACAAACTACTTTAAAAGAAAGTCTCATTGACATGTCGAAAATATATGTGAATAAACATGAAACCTGTCAAAAACCTAGTAAAAAACTACAACAAACGGCGTAAAAGCCGCTAGAACGTACTATTAACATATTAGAAACTTGATGGACGTGTTAAAGACGCATTAACAACTTTACCATGTCGTGATACAAACTTGATTGAAAAATACCGTTATATGAAATCGTAGTGAAAACGTATTAAAAACGTGCATCGGTCGTTTTGCAAACTTTAAGGACGTAGTAAGACCGTAGCATAGACGGCAGAGAATTTCATCCCGTCTGCGCCAAGTCCTTGAAGTTTTTGGCCCGTTCATGCCACGTACTTTCTACGTCCACGTCGTTCTCAATACGTTCTTAGTAGGTCTTTACTACGTTTTGTTACCATCACGTTCTCACCACGTTTGTTTTGAACATGCTCAACATTATTCCACGTCCTTCACGTCCTTGAAGTTCGTACTGCGTTCAATAAAGTTTGCACTACGATCATTCAAGTTTCTATTACGCCTTTACTACGTTCAGCAAGTTCTTGCCACCTTCATTTGATTTTTTAGGACTTCATGAGAACGTAGTACGAATTTTATCCAGTGTGACGGGGGTTTTGTATTATTGGTCAGGATGGTAGGGATATGCTTAAAGCCCCCGTCACACTGGATAAAGTTCGTACTACGTTCTCATGAAGTCCTAAAAAATCAAATGAACGTGGCAACGTGGAAAAAAACGTGGTGAGAACGTGATGGTGACAAAACGTAGTAAAGACCTACTGAGAACGGCCTGGACGTAGAAAGTACGTGGCATGAACGGGCAAAAAACTTCATGGACTTGGCGCAGACGGGATGAAATTCTCTGTCGTCTATGCTACGGTCTTACTACGTCCTTAAAGTTTGCAATACGACCGTTGCACGTTTTTAATACGTTTTCACTACGATTTCATATAACGGTATTTTTTAATCAAGTTTGTATCACGACATGGTAAAGTTGTTAATGCGTCTTTAACACGTCCATCAAGTTTCTAATATGTTAATAGTACGTTCTAGCGGTTTTTACGCCGTTTGTTGTAGGTTTTTACTAGGTTTTTGACAGGTTTCATGTATATTCACATATATTTTCGACATGTGCATAGTCAATGAGACTTTCTTTTAAAGTAGTTTGTATTTTTTTCCATTCAATATCTGTCAGTGAAGGTCTATATATAAAGTCAATATCAAATTCTTGCAATTTAAAAGTTTATTTAATTTCTATTTACTAATAATGTTCATATAAACTCCAAAGATTTAATACACATGACACTTCAGATACCAATAAATCCTGTGAATAGTCGATTGCCGACAATGGACATTTAAGATAATGCAATAATTGAATTTCACCTGCTTATTTCATACCCTCTCAGTGTTATAAAGGCCTAGTTAAGGTAGTAGATCTTTGGTAACCGCAAATATTCCACAAATTATTTCTTTTTTAAATTTGCAGTATATAGGAAACAAATTATGTACTAATTTACTTCAAGAAAATAAATTGACAGGTGTCAATCTATAGTTAGCAGAAGCAACCCCTAGTTTGAAATTCTGTTCAGAACTCGCTCATGAGGTACCTCTGTACCGTATTTATATATAAGAAGCGACATGGGTTAGCCATAAATTGCAAAACTGCTTCATAGAAACATGGAGACCTTAATATGAGATATTAATGATCATAGGCATGCACTAAGTGTTGATTTGCAGTACAAAAACATTGCTGAAATCACAGCTTCATTCAATTTCTTCATGGTGATAAAACTTGGCACAAAGGATCCTCAACACATATGACCCATTTCAAAATTTTATAAAATCTACCATGCCGTGCTTGCAAAATGTCAGGAAAACTGCACACAAAGTCTTAAATATTCCTTACTGCTTGAAAGGATTACCCCCGTTGCCAAATATCTGACTTTCATTATATTTTAATATTTCAGAATAATATTCAAAACCTTGATATTTTATTCCTTTATTTTTAAGTATCTTAAGTATTTTGTAAAAAAAAAAGGAGCGTAGTTTCACGATAAGAATGACATTTGATTCCAGTTTATGATAGATATTCTAAATATACCAATTATGGCAAGTAAAAAGGATTTACCTTAAGGTATAAATACAATGTATATTCACATTTCGAAGAACCTCAGTGAAGTTTTAATATGGCATCTTATATTTTTTTTTATAAAGATAAGGCTTTCCAAGAACAATATTTTAAGATGGTGCCGTTCAATTACTGCAATTAAGTACTATTGGCACACGTACAAAACAGAATATGGAATAGTTAAATTTTTAGTTCTTAATGTTATCTTTTTATTTCCGTGCATTGTAGCTGTCTCACGTCCTTGTTTTGTATTTGTTTTTCACTATTGTCGTTTTTGCCATCTCTTTGGACTTCGATTTTTGTAATCATCACTTCCCTTGTTCCTCCGGTATTCTACTGTCGTCGTTTTATTTATTTCTTGCGAAAATTTACAATTGCGAGGCATGTTCTTAATAAGTTACAAAATGCCGCACACACTGGCATTCGTTCTGTAACGTTGGGTGGGTTGAAGATTTTTGAAAATGCTCAAATTTTGCAATGTTTGTAAACATTTGGTTGATAAATACAATATGCACACATTGGATGAACATCAGAGGTATGTTATACACACGCGTAATGTGATATATATATACATAGTAGCTTCTCGCTTGTTGTTTAAAACGTGTATAAACTTGTACCTAACGAGTAAGGTCAAATGTATCTGTCAGTGTTTGTGTTATAAATGACTGGTTTATGAACAAGTTCAAAAAATCCATCCCACAGAATGAAAATCAATGCTTTAATTTGTTTCAGCATCACAATGATTGAGATGATTTGAAATAAAATTTGTGGTTTTCTTTGTTGTTACCCATCCTGTAATTCTGCACATCTTCGGTTTCACTTCATTTGATTTGACTTGGAAAAATACTTAAATTGATCTGAAGATAAATCTGATCTTTCACCCATGTAGACGTTCGACTGTTCGTTAGATGCCCGTTATGCACGCGTTCTGCATACTTCAAGTATGCTAGTAAAATGTTTTTTTTATATAATGGTATGCCCTGTTATGCTTTGTGTATGCTGCATATAGGTCATTAATATTTCCCGTGTGTTGAATAAAAATCATCAGTCTGACGTAAAATGTAACCAACAAGAGAATTTCTTCAGCAAATGCTATCGTTTGATACTAAAATTGTCGAAGTTTTCGAACATTAGCTAGAACGTTATAGTGTGACAGGGCAATAAATCAAAACCCTAACGTCCGGTTCGTCAGCAGCGTCGAATAGAATTTCAAGTGGAGATTATGGAAGAATGAAGGCATTCATGAATTGAAGTCAATGTTGCCGATCCAATCAGACCGCTCCTAAAGCTGGTTAAATTCCCTTATTAGAATTGAAATAAACCATGTTTGTCATTTAAGTATATTTTTTTTTATATATTTTGTTACATCGGTAACGCTTGGGATAAAATATTACAAAAAGAACATCGACCCACAAGGTATGGCTACAATGATTTCACTTTTTTTTTATTGTCTCCAGTACAAACTCTGTACAAACGTATTGGAGACCTACTTCAGACTGAGTGGTCGCAGTGGAGTCGTAGCAAGGACGTAGTTTGAAAGTAGTAAAGACGTTATGAACGCAGAAGAAACGTAGTAAGGACTTGATAGACCTACAAGGAACTTGATCATAAACTTTAAAGACGTATCGCGATCTTAGCTCTGACGCAGAGAAATGGTTGTAAAAACTTTAAATATTTTTATCCCGTTTTCACTACGTTCCAGAAAGTTTTAAGAACGTACTAAGATCTTGATGGTCTTCGTCCCAGTGTGACGGGGGTTTTACATATTCACATTAAGTACAGAAGAGAAGGATAAAATTTAACCGTTATTTGACAAGTTCCAAGAATACTGTATCCCAAGAAAAACATTTCAGTGGAGAGATATAGATTCAAGACGAGATTCCAACGAAGCACGGAAACTACAGTCAGATATATAAATCAAAGCATGGAATGCTGTTAAGGCAGGTTCCTGGGTATTCCGGAAGTTCTGTAATTATAACTGTTTTGCTGAAATCTTGACATTTAATTTTTTCAAGAATTAAAATCCGAAATTTTCCTTCCCGGTTTAGGTTGTCTTTTCAGTTTTTATATGGGTTGTTGGCAATTTATTTTAAACTCTATTTATTTATATTTCATTGTCTTGCTCCTCTTTGTTGGTATACGTACATGTAAGTATTCCAAAGTACAAGCCCGAGTACAAGTGTAACACTCGGTGGCTTAATCAATGTTGATATTTCCAATTTTGTCACTTCCTCTGTCATGTCATCTAGTTCTTAAGTTTCATTATTTTTGCATATGATTAAATAACTCAATAACGAAGTCACTGTAAATTTACTATCTACATATGGGCATTTCGACAACTTATGTCTCTTCAGTGCAAGCTACTGAGAATGGTAGGTTGTGCTCAGCTACAAATAACAAAACACCGAAGTTACTGTGAATAATGTAAACAGAATTTCAGCATTTTAAGTCCGAAATCGAGCACGATTTCGAGATCATCCGGCCTTACAACAGTCCGGCCCTATGCCAGTCCGGCCTTATGACAATCCGGCCTTGGTCTATCCGTCCCTGTATTGTAAATTGATACTAAATCGATTTTTTGTTCAGTTTGGTCATGATATCGGAGATAGAAAGTCGTAATATTTATTGTTCAGACTTATATTGATGCATTTATTAGAAATTTGTCATAAAAAAATGCTGCAGAATATAGGAACGAAGGAGTTTTAACCATTTACGAAATCGTACAGTGAGGGATAACCTCTGAACTATGTGCCAAGTTTATTTTTATTTGAAATGTAAGCAATACCTATATTTAAGAAATAATTACAGACTGAGAATGCCGAAAGAACCAAATTCAAGTGGACTAAATAAATCAAAGTCCAAATTCACGGCAAATATGAGAACACCAGAAATAAAAGACCATAGTCACGATACACAAACATGCTAAATATAAAACTAAAACTTCAGGACATGAGTTTGCTCTCCATATTCCAAGGTAAAAAAATTGGCTTATGAAGTTGAATTTTTCTTATGGCACTTCTTATAACAATTTTTCGCGGAAAGCAACAGTAATACATAAATTATCATAAGGCCGGATCTACTTTTAAGACAGGGCCGGATTGGAATGAGGCCGGAAAGTTCAGGGCCGGATAGGCAGGGACGGATTTGTCGTAATGCCGGAAAGTCTTGTTACCGTCGAGCACTACGTTTGTGTCCCTCTGTTTCTCTATGGCGAACAACGTCATTTCATCCTCCGTGCACTAAGGCAAATGTTATGCCACACAACAGAAACACTGCGTGTATATATTTATCACTCTTGCTCAAAAAGACCATCTCTTTTATCCATTTATTTCGGAATTTTGAATTGTATCTACCCTTTTCGCGAAGGCGACGCCATTTTTGTCGTTAATACACAGCTGATTCGTGTTCTCGCGTAATCTCGTTACGCGGTGCCTTTGTTTACCTCGCAGGGTGTGATTGGGACAGCCAATATTTACTTCCGGTGTAACGGAAAAATATTTTTGAGAGAAAATTTTAATATCGGGAGCTTTCAGAGGCATATCGGTAGACGTGTGAGACCTGCTGCCAAAACCGGTAGCCTCACGGTGAGACCGGGAGGGTTAACAACTCTGGTTACAACAGCGAAACTAGAAGTTACTATGTATCCATTCATAAAAACTGCGCGCCACAGGAAATTTTTATGAATGAACCGAATCGTGAATTTCGAATGTCAGTTTAAGTGCTCTGAGATTAAAAAAGCAAAGTATCTCTTAAAAGATATTAAATAAATAAAATAAACACATAAAACGATGTAGTTGATCATGAAATGGACACTGTATCGCCACATGAATGGATTATTTTTTTGTGCCTTCGTATGAATAACTGGTAAGCCGTACGCGTTTTTAACGATAGTCTGGATCATTCCGATTCTTTTCCTACAAAGTAGTCTCCTTAATGTAAGAGTCTGGTTGAAACAGACTTTTTTCAAGATGGCTTTACCCTACAGCTAGAAGGCAGAGAACCTGCCTTAAAAATCTAAGGAATAACAAAATAACGAAGTTGCTGTTAATTTATTTTCTGCATATGCGCATTTCGACAACTTATGTCTCATCAGTACAGATCAAACCAAAACATTTGGAAGTCCAATTACCCAAAAACTTGAAAAGGCTGATAGAGAAGTTCTAAATAGAAAAGACAAAATTAAGCTAAGACAGAGCTATGCATGAGAGAGATACTCCATGGTTTAAAAAAATTGTAAAATTCAATTATTGCAAGTTTCCATAAAATCGGTTTTCAGGTAAGCACCGAAGTACTGACTACTGGGTTGGTGAATATGCGTAACAATTACGAATATTGGACAACTAAAATAAAAACAAATACCGAAATTACTGTTAATTAATTTTCTGTTAGTTAATAAATTAATTGAAAATGATGTTATAAGAGACAGAATAGTTTGCGGAACCACAGTTGTGAAAGATAAACGGGAAGACGTGTTAAAATCAGACAAAACTATAAGATTTGCCAAACAGAACAGGAATCTAAGAGACAAATGAAGGCTATGTGCAGTGAAGATGAATCAGTACATTAAGTAATAAAACCGATATTATCAAAGGTTAAACTAAAAAGATTATGCATCTTGCTGCCTGTTGAAAGATGATTAAAATACAAGTTATATTAGAAGCGACTGATAAGTGCCTGTAATTTTGTTGAATATTCCATGGCAAAAGCACAGAAAAGTCATATATGCAGTATCAATATTCAGGAAATCAACTTTACAAATGAGAGATAAACCTGTTACCTGCATACAATAAAATATGGGATAAAATCTTGCACACATGCAATAATCAGACAACAGTCAGTAGTGTGGTTAACCACTTGAATTGGGCAAAGTAAAAAAAAACAAAAATAAAAAGACATCTGAATTTAAAAGATAAAAAAGGGGTAAAATACTCGGTATGTTAATAAACAGTGTGTTAATAAATAGATGCATGTCAAAATGTGGATGCTCCAGTTGCCTTCTAAATATATAGAAATCGCCAGTAAAGTTTTAGCAAACCAAAGCTCATTGTTGAAGGCTTCATTGTGATTTCCAGATGAGGAACAACAATAAAAGCGTTATAAAATTGCTCGTTTTTAATATGTATTTGTAGTGTGAATTTACTTCATATCGCTTCATTGATTATTATATAACTATTACGTTTATTGTATTTATAAATCTAAGGTTAGTACGACAAGCTTAACCAGCATTATACAGGAATCGTGTCGTAATAATGTCGTTATCAAATTCAGACGACTCCGACTTGGAGCGTTCAACTAGCCCCAATGCTAAAAGAAAAGAAGACAATGTCTCTGTTCGCGTCAGATGACGAAGAACGTTTTTTAAGGATTCTCGAAACCTTTAAAAATTCTGAGCCTTTAAAGATAAAAACATAGAACCTTTGTTGTATTAAGTGCTGAGGCGGTTTGTAAAAATAAACAACACACGGAGGAATCAAGTATTCCCGACAGAGGCCCTGGTAAAGTACCAGGAAAAAATGGTAAAGCTCCTTTGAAGCATAAACATGTAAAGCAGGATAACGATACTGCAGGTTAATCAAATATGAAGAGACAAGAATTTTTAGAAATATATAAAAATTGATCTTCCGTTAAAGATCACAAAGCGGTATAAGAAATTATGTCGATAACAATATGTACGAACCGGACATGTCGGTTGACAATATGGCGGAACCTTAGCCAGTTTTCACTAAGTCGATATCATTGACCATAACATTTTCGAAGAGGTTGACGAAAACAAAAATGAACCACGAGATCATGAGCAAAAAGAGGTAAGGTCTGAAGTAGTCAGTTCTAAAACATTAGTCGAGAAAGCGTCATCTGGTTGTTATCGTTTTGAAAGATTTTCTGATTTTTCGAAATTGGTAAGTGCGATACGCTGTTTGAAAAAAGTGCTTCATGAATCGATCGAGTTTCTATCGAAAAAAAGCACGTATCCAAAGAAGAAGCCAAACACTTCGTTATTCGTCAGTTTATGCCCTGTTTTCCGTTTCAAAGTAAAAAAATAAGTCTTTTATACTCTGAAGGCTGTCAATTGTGGTAATGACATTCCCCGGAAAAATTCTCTGCGCTCGCTTAAATTCGTTATCGGTTCTAATGGAATACTCCGCGTTGGCGGCCGACTTAGTCATTTGCAAGAAAGTAAAGAAGAAACCGAAACTTTTTCAGTAAAAGAACACCCGATTATCGTACCGAAAAATCATCACGTGGCGATTTTGATTATCCGTCATTTTCATGCAAAAGTTCAACACAAGGGAAGAACTATGACAGAAGGAGCTGTGCGATCAGCAGGGTTTTTGGTCATCGGTATGAAGTGTATGGTAAACACCTTAATTAGCAAATGTGCTACTTGCAGAAAACTGTGTGGAAAATTAGGTTAGACTCAAATGGCAGATCTTCCCTCGATCGGTTACAAGTCGATGCTCCATTCATGTATGTCAGGATAGATCCTTTTGGTCAATGGCCGGTTGTTGTGCGTTGCACTCGAGGTGGATCAGCAACAAATAAATTTATTCTGTTATTTTTGTAATTTTTTTGATGAAAAAGTGATGTTAAAGTGTTCGCTCAAATATAGCCAGGGTTATAAAAATCCTTGAATATAGGCAGTATTCATTGAAGCTTTCTATGTATTTTGCTGAAAATAATGTCCATGATTGAATGTCTATCTTTTATAAATACATAGGAATATTAAATATTTTATCTATCTGATAAACAAGATTAGAGTGAGTCTATGTACTATGCCTATGCATAGTGTACAGGGCATACTAACTGTATATAACTATATGAGTAGGAATATATGGGCGTCAGCACATATCGCACCAGTATTCAAGTTGCCCGTATACTAGTACCCTCTTAGTGTTTGCATTACAGTTTGACTAGAGTTTGGATTGCTTGTGATATAATTAATAATGAACAGATGATGTTTTTTTGTACTTTGTAAGGTACTGAAATGATATACATAATGCCGTAAATGATGATTGTATGCATGATAAACACTGTAAAAACCTTTTTAGATTAAATGCAATGGTATAATGACCAAGTAATCGTGTACAACTGCGATATCCTTGAAACTACACATAATCTTTCAACAAGATTTGTCACTTATATTTTGTTCAAATATTATTTGAACTGAAACGAAGTGTAAAAGAATTTGAATTTCTTATATTTGTGTTTTTGTCACTAAAGCCCATTTTGTGTGTGTTCTCTATTTTATTCATAAAATTCCAGTCAGTCTTACGCTTCGAACATTTCTATCCGAGAGAGTTTTTTAAACATTTTTTACAGCAATGTTTATATAACATATATTGTGAACATATTTCTTTCATATTTTTCCTTATATTTAGACATCTATCAATCCTGGACCCTGTTTTGTAACAACAACGGATTTCCAAAAGAAAGGGGCAAATTACAAGACCTATATATCTACACTGGGATCGTTTATTCTGTTCCTATAAAACATTTTTTACACACTTATCATCTGTATTTTAGAAACTGAAATATCTGACCCTTAACTTAGTTGAAACAATTTGGTAATTGGTTCTGATGAGGAAAAAACACTGGTAAAAGCTAGCTATTTAAGTAAGCTTTCCAGATTCTGAACTTACTTTATGTACAAGACATTTAAGTGAAAATTTGAAAGTAGGAATTTACGATAAATTGTCAAAACAAATATTTTCAGGTAACTCATCGAGGACAAGTGCCTTGAAAAAACATCAATAGATTGATTGATTGACTATTGTTTAACGTTTACTGTGCAATATTTCAGCTTTATCAAGACGAGAACAAGTTTGTTAATAAATAATCACTTTGGGGGTATGGAAAGGGTCATTGGACGGGAAATTCTGACTGCAACTGGACAAGTGGTGTGAAAAACATCAATAGAAAATTTCTCTTGATTATACAAACTTGTAACCATAAATGGATTGAATTGAAATGTAAAAGTTAAGGAAATGCGTTGCTTCACTAAAATTTATAAACACTTATTTTTTTTTCTGAAGAAGATGAGAAAAATGACTTATTTCCTATAAAATCGACCCTAAATATATAAATAATGACATATGTCCTGAAATCAACAACTAAAATGCAAACGTACGTTCATAAAACGGGGGTGTGTTGGTCGTTGGCTTGTCCTTGTCTTCTTATGCAATTTTAGTTTATTGGTGTTTGGGTAATTGGATGTGGTTTGTTTCCATTGATTTATTAACTTTTTTACCATTTCGGGGCTATTAGGGGCTTACTATATGGTGTGAGGTTCCTCATTGTGTTGAAGACCATATGGTGACCCCTAGATGTTTTGTTTTTTGTCGTTTTAAGCTGGATATGGGATGTTGTCTCCTTGACATTTACCCCATTTCCTTTCTTTTTCATATTGTGACTTTTGATCAAGTCTTTTCGGTTTGGGGTTGCTTGGTGTTTGGTAAAGGTGGCTACAAATTACAATTTCTTGCTATTGATCGCTCTATGAAATCTAAATGCTGCATAAGTAAGATAGGTAGTTCAAATTTAAGAATTCCAAATTGCTTCATACATCTGATGGCTTGTTCCACATGTATCCTGCGATATGCTATTTGTTATGTTCTTAAAACTTCTTGTTGACACTTTTGTAGTATAAGTTCATCTCTGATTTGAAATCTGCGTTACACATTTAAATAACTATAATCTGATTTGTGCATGTCGTGTGACATAACATTTGATATCGGGTAACGTTGGGTCGCATCGGAAGGTCAACTGGTAAACAATAAAATTCCATATTTTATAAGAGTTACCACCCTAAAATGTGAGTGACCAAGCAATTTCTCTCCCCTCGAGCAAGTTCTCGGATAGACACTACTAGGCCACACATTCTCAACATCTCGGGTGACCTTCCGCTAAGTCACACATTGTCAATTGGGTGACCTTATTATCTGGGGGAGAGAAACCGCTAGGTTAAACAGTATCTAGGGTTAAAATTTCATTATAGTATCAAGTTGCACGAAAATGTCATAAAAACCTTATCTATCAGTTGTTCTAACCCGCACTCCCAGAATTTTGATAAAAAATTATGCAACTCAAAAAGTGTTACACCGACAAGAAATTTTGCTGTAGGATGATGTATGTTATCACTCCAAGTCTGTGCTTCTAGATTTTATGCTTTCTTCAGTGAAGTCAATTATATATCTGACAGCGGAATAGAGAAGAACACTTTTGAAAGATGGGAAAGATTATCTTGAGTAATTGCTTTGAATTTTTTTCTAAACATAAAGCCCTAAAAACGCTACGGTACTGTCATGAAAGAGCGATGAACGTGTTATCACTCCAAGTCTGTGATTCTAGATTTTAAGCTTTCTTCAGTGAAGTCAATTATATATCTGACAGCGGAATAGAGAAGAACACTTTTGAAAGATGGGAAAGATTATCTTGAGTAATTGCTTTGATTTTTTTTCTCAACATAAAGCCGTAAACACGCTACGGTAGGGTAGGGAAAAACAAACCTATTTTGTTAAGAACCATGCTGATTCAAATAAGAAGTACACTGAGATTGACGTAATCAAAATGCTCGAATTTTTGATCGACAATATTTTGTCGAATTTGGGGTCGTGTTTTCCAACATATGAATTCCTGTAAGAACTAACTGTGCGCCACTGTTAGCCGACCTTTCCTTTACTCGTACGAGGCCAAGTTTTTACAAGGGCTTACACTAAGAAAACAAATACATTTAGCCCAGTTCTTAAATTCTATCTTCCGCCACATAGGCGATGTACTCTCCTTTTTAATAATCCTAAATTTAAGGAATATTTACATCAGATCTATCCGAATGAGCTTGAAATTATAGAATCAACTAATACACGTACTTCAGCTTCGAACCTGAATATTTTGTTGTATATTGACGGAGACAGACGTTTGAAATCTTAGCCGTATGACAAGCGTGGTAATATCGATTGTAAATTTTCCCTTTCTTGGCATCAATTTATCTTCCTCTCTTGTCGATGGAGTGTACATATCACAGTTGATTCGTTACTGTGGAGCGTGTAGTTTGTACAGTGATTTTGAACAGAGCAAAAACACTGTCCTAAAAGCTGCTTAGTCATGGATTTAATTAAACTAAGTTAATCACAGTCTCACGAAATTCTATGGCCGTCACAATAACATTCTTAATTGATATGGAGTGGCAGTATCCCAAATGAAAGCGGACATTTTCGGCTGTTTCACGTCTTCCCGGGTTTGGCTTCTGATTTTGACATTTCCCTAGATTGACTCACTTACATTGTAACGGGTGCTGTTAGCAAAGCAGGAAAAGCTTACACTTCCGGAGCATTACTTCCCTAAATGACTTTTGAACTATTATCAAAGTCTTACATAAGCTTTCAAACTCTTCAAATAAACGATTGCTTAAATATATAACAAAGGATTCATGTGTGTATATAGCATCTCTTCAGTTTTTGACAAAAATTAATCATTGGCTCTGTAAATTTCCTATTGTTGAAAATATGTTGTAAACTTCCACACATAACTGCGTATGTATTAATTACAAAGTTCGTCTGCTTAACTTGAGGTAGAAATGAGACACTGAAAACTGCATTTATGCACACATAATTCGTCAACCAGCCAGTAAATTCTGCAAATAACTAGGAAATGTCGAATGTTGAAATATTTAGATATATCAAATGGAATTTCTATTACCGGAGACGATTTTGTACAGATTTTGTCGTGTCTTTCACAACTTGAATATTTTGACTCGTCTTATTCATTGATTACTGATGATGTTCTTCTTGAATCAGTTAAGACAAAGACGAAATCATCCAGCATTAAAAATTTCATATTGTTTTATACATTTGTTTCACTTAATACAAAACATTACATCGAAGAGAAGTTTCCAAATACGGAAGTAGTGATTGATGTGAACAAACTTGTTAATTTTAAAATGGACAGTAAACAGAATAGTTCTGATGATTTTAATTGGATGTTTGAAAAGTCGGACCAAACTCCAGTAAAACAGTTTGCAGCTGATATAAACCGAGGAGATAACTGAACTGAATCAGATTGGATTCTCTGTAGATCTGGAGATACACCTGAAACTCCGGAAAATTTAAAATTTAAACGTAGCACATCAAACAGCGTCAGTAAAGTTATGAAAAACGCGGTCGAAAATCTCTTACTACCATGTTTTCGGTTATTGTACATACGGCTTAAGATTTAAGATCATGGGTATCAGGCAGATTTACGCAGGCGATGTGATATAGCACGAACATCAGAAGTAACTTTGGATCAAATAAAACATAAGCTTATTACCTATGTTCCTGGATGAAAGGATAAAGGCATACATAACACTACAGTGCATCATCTCTTAGCTCCGCCAAATAAAAGATTCAAATCCGCATGCGTTTACAAACATGAGATAGATGCAAAGCTTTGCAGTAAAAAAAACAATATTAGAAAATAAGACGAAGATGCCCATTTCTATTCCACACTGGTAAAATATTCGATGGAATTTTTTCCCCAAGTACATTTGTACTTAGGAGTTTGTAAGTTGGATTGTTTATATAAGTATGTACCCTTAATATATAAAGTGATAACCAAAAAATACAACTCAAAATGAATGCATTTGTTGAAATATACATGTTACAAAATCAAAGTTAGACTAATGTTTAATGAGTACCCAATATTCGGTACTTCGAATCACCGAAAACACCGGGATTTCCCAAAAACACCGGAGAAAACACCGAAAACATCATTGGAAATTGCGAAAACACCATTAAATCAAAAGCTACCATATATGTTTTCGGTGTTTTATCCGGTGTTTTTGGCGAATCCCGGTGTTTTCGGTGTGTTAAACAATAATTATTTTATAATTTAACTTCTATTAATTGACAAATTAGCAATCATGGAAATGATTAAAGAATTTTTTTGGAAGATTGTCTATATGTTTACAGTATATTATCTCAAAAATAAACTTCAAAGAAATGAAAAATTTTGGGGTTTTTTTTGTGAAAAAAATATATAAGGCCAATGGATAATAATTTTGACCTATTCAAATTGATTCAAAATGAGTTGTAACATATATTATCAGTGTGGAATATGTGGAGAGGAGTGTTCAAATGATACCATCTAGTGTAGTGACTGTGAAAAATGGACGCATGCCAAGTTCCTGAAAAGGTATTTTTTATGGTCATTTTGTGCATCCTTCAAATAACAAGTAATTAAATTGTAATAAAGAAATTCTGAAAAGATTATAATGTATGAAATTTCGTCTAAAATTGATCAACATTGTTTTATATTAAGCTCTTTGACTGGTATTTCATAAAAAATTATATTTATTCAGTTGGCCTATTAAGAGTTTCAATATTTAATTATCTATTGTTTTATATTTATATTTTACGCTTGTTGAATAACTAGAACAATCACTAAAATAATTCAACAATGCAATAAATGAAATCAGTACTTGTTAATTGCTATCTAAACATATTAAACATTCCATAGATGTGTCAAAGGAAGTTTAATAACTTAAAGTAACTATTGATGATTGAAAAGGTATAATCAGGTGGGAATGTAGTTGAAAACTGATCTAATTAAGACAAGAAACCAATAGTTGTCACCTGCTAATCGCCATCAAAACATCATATATGTCAAATTGTAATAAAGTAATTATCGGTGATTGAAAAAGTGTGCCTTTTTATTTTATTGCATTTCAAAGACAGGATGTGTATTGTGTGTACAAATAAATAACATTTTTTTACTACCCTTAGAAATTGTATTTATATAAAGTATTCAGGCAAATCGCAATAGCATTACAAGAAGAATATAAGTTATTGGATAATATAGAATTAATTCACAAAACATTAATTATCCTGTTAGCGTTAAGATATGTAAGACTAATATGAGAAATACGAAAGAAATCAATAGTTGTAACCTGTTAATCGCCATCAAAACATCATATATGTCAAATTGTCATAAAGTCATTATCGGTATTTGAAAAAAGTGTGCCTTTTGATTTTATTGCATTTCAAAGATGTGTACAAATAAATAACATTATTGAAATTAAAAAAACTTACAATCTGTATTTTTTTTCTTTTCTAGGTGCCTTTTTTTAAATTATAAATATTTTAATATGTCAAACAAATCTTAATTTTTTTCTTTATAAAACTAATCTTTTTTTAAACCATTTTTATATGTAAAAAAATCATATTTTTTTTTCTTTATAAAACTTATCTTTTTTAAACCATTTCAATTGTTGTAAATATTATGTTATTATTTTTTTTTTGGTGTTGGGTAATGCAGCCAAGATTAAACAAGCCTGTAAAATGCAGAGTAACCATCGGCTTTATTATATTTCGTATACTGTTCCTTATATTAATAATTAACTTACCTGTGGTGTTACTGACAAGAGTTACCTCTCTTTGTTTGATGTCCACCATATTGGATAACGAAGGGTTTGAGTGTACAATATCAAAATTGCCTCTAGTAAAAAAATCATGAAATAAATTGAACAAAAACATCACAAACACTTAAGTATAAAAGATATATAATGAGTAAAGGGTGTTTTCGCAATTTCCAAAGGTGTTTTCGGTGTTTTATCCGGTGTTTTTGGCGAATCCCGGTGTTTTCGGTGATTCGATGTACCCCCCAATATTTTGTCTATTTGGTGAAAAATATACACTAATTTACGTCTGTAAATTGTATCATTTAAGTACACTATTTAATGAACGTCTTAGCATGGGAGCTCTGATTAGGATGAATACATTGGTTGCTGTATTTATGAAGGTTATGGTTCCTGCTTTTTAAATTTCATGGGACAGGAGTGCATACAAACATGTACAAGTATAAGGAGTCATTGATGTTCCACAGTTTCAAATACCCAACACATTCGCCACTCTCAAGGTAAGTTCTTTAGTATAAAATCAACCCTTAAAAATGCTCGCTGGTAACGTTTAGAGGTTTGTCAGATTTTCATTATTCTGTTTTTTTTTTGTTTTTAGTTTGTTTTGTTTTTTTTTGTAACGGCAGATTTTTCTTCCCCGAATCCCCAATCAGGTTATTCAATACATCTTTAGAAGTATCCGACAAAATTTAATTAATATACCTTTTGATTTTGTCATACTGGAAGAAAGAAGTGCAATTAATAACATGCTTTCAGTACTTGTACAATGTAGTTAGAATAATCAATGTATTTACACTTCTTAAATAATCCATTAAACGAGAATTGGAGTCCCAACACACTTAAAATTCCTTTTCTAGCTCTTTTGTAGAATTACTTTCTTTATTCTCGATATCCTACATACTTTCCTAACACATTAAGTCACGTCTTCTCACCTATATGTTTACAGTAACTAATGAACATCGTCTCGTCTAGACAACAGGTAAATGATCGATTTAGTATTCAAACCTGAAATGCACAGTTCTGCAACAAAAATCAATGAGATTGCTGCCAAGTTACCAAGTAAATAGTCGATATTGGATTTATTGTTTTCAGTAGTGGGGAGGGTACTTGAGATTTGTAAAAAAAACATTTTAGGGTAGGTGTTCCGGTTTTTTAAGTGGGTAGGGGATTTAAAAAAATGTATAGATGAATGTAATAAAAAAAAATGATAAGATGCTTTTTATGTCAAGATGCTACAAAATATTAGGGGGTAAAAAATCGGCAAACAAATTAAAAAAAAAAATTTTCCCAGTACCCCTCCCCAGGTTATTTTCTAGATTTTGTTTTTTAGTGGGGATTTCAGTAATATACCATATTACTCCTCTCCATGTATTGATGTATTGATTATTAGATGACCTTTGCGAGCCTTTGTCATCACTTGGCGTCCGTCGTCCGTCTGTTAACTTTTCACATTTTAATCTTCCCCTCTGAAACCACGAGGCGAAATGGAAACAAACTTGGCAGGAACCATCGTTGTAAGGTCCTCTATAAAGTTTCCGCATTTAGTCGTGATCCGTCAACAAATATGGCCGCCATTGGTGATTCTTGTTTCTGATTAGTTGATATTAAAAAAATCTTTTACTCTGAAACTGCATAACCAAATGAACTTATATTTGGCAGGAAGCATCAATGAGAAGTCCTCTATAAAGTTAATTAAATTAACTTAGGGAAATTAACACAAAAGGAAACATAAGACAAAGAAACATGAGGAAGACGTGTATGCGCGATTGATACCGAGAAATATTCAGATTGCTGACGGAAGATTTGTGACATAAATACATGGAGTACGAAACAATTGCAATTATATTGTACAAGGGGGCAAAAACAACATCATGGAGACCATGGATGATACGACAAGGAAAAGTTCAGTACAGTGGAAAGAGATTATTGCTTAAGAAGGCACTATCATTGTCGGTTTTAAATTGACTGTAGGAGAAACTGACTGGGGATGTTTTTAGAACGTTAGATATCCATGAAAGCAGGTAATAGGAAACAATTGTTAATATTTTGTTAGGTTGTCAGTATATTCGTTTATTCTTTCTCTTGTTGCAATTCTTTGGTCAAATCAATCTACTATTCTACAAATTTATAACACCGGTATGTACTATCAATAATATTTCTAAAACAATAATCATGATATTGATATACATTGAAATTTCAAATAAAATATTTATTAAAATCAAAGAAAGAATAAAACTTTTTCAACTACAACTTCTATTAAAGTAAGGTGTGGAGAAATAGAATAAAAGAAAGATAACAAGAAACACCTACAACGGCCGAAAAACGCAGTCTCATGTCAAAAATGTATCAAGGAATTGCACAAGAAAATAAAAAAAAAAAACAAAGTAAACATAGTTCAATGATGAAACATCCAAACGTTTAAGGCCTTGATATGAAAAGACTAACTATAGAATTACTTTAATTAGAAAAGAGCTGAATTGACCCATTTAGAGTTTCCGGAGTTACCTTCCCTGATTAAAAATTAGCGGCTATCGAAGATTATTTTTTAATATAGAATATAACGGGAGGGTTGCAGAAAAAATCCTAGAACTTCGGTTTGGAGAAACTCTAGGTCAAATCTTTTTGATATGTTGATATAGCCTCGGGGTATAACCTAATATACTTTTCATGACGCTCGCCGTTACTGGTAAGCTACAGGTAGATGTTAAATAAGAATTGAATGCATTATTTTGAAGTTTCATTGGGATATGAAAGGGTTGACCGAAGCACATTTTTAATGAAGCGGTAGCGCTTCATGTTGAAAATGTGCGCCCGGTCAACCCTTTCATAGTCCCGATGAAACTTCAAAATAATACATTCAATTCTTATAATTACATTTTAAACCCGAAATATAAAAAAAACAACTCTTTTTACAAGGAAGTACATCATGTACATTGGGATTCTATTTGAACACGTGATCAAATATGTTTCATGGGAATTGCAACTTCACGTTGACAGCCACGTGATCGATGTTCACCTATCAAACTGACGGAATTCAAATGAATATTCATGAAATGTAATTATTTGCACTTGGAATTAACAGGATGTGACGGTGACTTAAATAAAATCGATTTGAAACCCACAAAAAGTAGTTAATTAAAGTGAAAGTCCGCAAATTTTTACTTTTTACCTAATTCGATTCACTTTTTATCGAAAATGCTTCATGCAAAATTACAGTGGTTTACCTTTTTTATTAAGGGAGATATTTGTAGTTAAAAGTTGTCCGTAGTACAGTTATGGGTATCGCCATTTTGGATCGGAAGTGACGAAATATTGATACAGATTATTATAATTTGTATCACTAACAATTACAGAAAAGAAACGATTCAGAGAAAGGATGCTGGGTAACCATGCGTTTGACCAAGAACCGGGTAAATTTTCAAATTGAATTAACCAATAGATATTTAAATCAGTGATATGATCGTGAGCATGGCATACAAGTTAAATATCGTGAAAGATATCGTAAATGTATCCCATATTTAGAAAATTCTACATTATTTTTCATCGTTTAACGTCTACTGAGCAACATTTCAGCTATATTAAGACGAGAACAAGATTGTTAATAAATAATCACTTTGGGGTATGGAAAGGGTCATGGGACGAGAAATTCTGACTGCCATTGGAAAAGTAGGGTGAAATCGAAAAGGGCGGGGAATTTAGGCTTGTAGCCGATAACCTACGGACGACTTAAAAAGAACATGTACAAGGGTTCTTTAACGTGCAGGAAGCGTGGCATTTCCTCCAACACGTGGACCAGTTGTGTATCTATTAATCCCGCACAACCATGGAATGGGCCCTATTTGTATATCCCGGGGTTCCCTCGGGGTCAGCCCCGTTTAGGAGGGGTCATACCCCGCAAACCGCAGATACTAGATCCTATTTCTATACCCCGGGGTTCCCTCGGGGGGGGGTACTGTATAATGAAAGTGTGGAATAAATGTGTATTGGAGATCATTAGACAATCACACAATACAGAATACAAAACTCACAAAAAAAATACTATAGACGGCCTTATTTCCAAAAATGTCCTGATCGTTCAATATACTTCAGTAACAGTTCTCGCCACGAAATAGCTGAAATATTGCTTAAGGTAGCGTAAAACATCACTCAATCAATCAATCAAAAATTACCGAGAAAGACTTCTCTGACTCTAATAATGGCCTTTAATGTTGAGTCTAATGTAGATAGATAAATAGTCTTCATAATCCACATTCTAATGCAATCAAATCATAATAAAAAGAAAAGTGGATCATATGGGCTAAACATTTGAATGAAATTATTATAAATTATTGGAAATGATACACTTGCAAGTCTCACCTTACTAGTCCTTACTTGAGCTTAGAATCTGAAATCCCTTTTTTGAAAACAAATTATTACAGTGTTCGAAAAATGCATGTCGAATATTAAGGTTCTATGCCCAGGTTTTCAAGAATAATTCGTACGAAAAACAAATCGAAACCAGTGTATTGGACGCGGCGATTGAATCTTATCATGGACATAAGTTGTCGAAATGGCCATATGCAGCAAAAAAAATTACAATTTGAAAAGAAACAAGTCGATTCGAAAATTTTATTTCAGTTTTGCGAATTTTTTAAGTCCGAGAAATCATCTTGTAGATTGAAAATGGCCGTTAAGACTGTCATTATCACAGTTTATGCAGTTGGTATGCATCACTATGGCGCAAAAGAACTTCGAGTTGGAGTTGGACACAAACTGAAACAGGAAGCCGATAACACTTATGATAAACATGCCGTAGCCATTCATGACAGAGATACGGACAGAAAAGTGGGATATCTGCAAAGGAAATACACAGGTTATGTCATCTGGTGTTACAAACAATATATGATTTTATGTCAAACCAAAACCACCTGCAGAATATAAAAACAAATGGATTGGCTTGATTCGAATGTGCAACATGGGAAACATAGGATTTTATGTCAATCCAAAAACACCTGCAGAATTTAAAAACAAATGGATTGGCATGATTCAAATGTGCAACATGGGATTCAGATGTTGTGAAGAGAAATTACAAGAAATAGAAATGATGCTTAGAAACATACGGCTATCTTTTAAAATTGTTTAGTTAAACATTTGTCTGTGCTGTTGTAAAGAATTATTAAAGGATACATTAATCAATTTATGCATTATTTTTTTATTGTACAGTTATGTCTCCGCGTAAAAAAAGTGGAAAGAGGACATGACCGAGGCGGTCAAACAAATCAAAATTGGAATAATATGGGACTCCGTGAGGCTGCAAAACACTACAGAGTACCAAAATCTACATTGTCAGATAAAGTTTCAAGGAAATACACAGAAGCAAAGCCGGGTAGACGTTCTCTTCTTAGTGAAGAGGGCGAAAACAAGTTATTAAGCCATGCCATTGAAAGGGCAAGGCTTGGTATTGGTTTCAGTAAACAGATTTTTTTTAAGTTTTAAGGAGATTTGGCAATTCAGAAAAAAACCATTTAAGAACAAATCTCCATCCGACAAGTGGTGGCGGCTGATGAAGAAAAAAGAACTAAACAAGAAAAAATAAGCTTGAGAAGCCCCCAAAAATATTTTTTGGGGAAAAAATTAAAAAACATGTTATTTACTGATTACTTGTGATAAGATGAGTAAAGTAGGGACAAATACCTCAATCACAAAACAGGGTTTACAAGGGTTTACCTATGAAGTACAAAAAACTTACTTTTTTAAATCAAGAAAAGATGTGTATTTCTTGATTCCCTTTGATGACACGAACTAAATGAGTGGTCACAAGTAGGGTAAAGAATTTTGGTTTACAAATGCAGGGAATCAGAGCTTTGAGACTATTTCCTATGCCTATGTCATATGCTAGTTTCAATTTTGGGATTAACGCCTTATTTGTTGGCCGAATGTTTTAAGGGAACCATTCAAGGAAAATTGTCGCAAGTTAAATATTGATTGACCATTAAGTTTCACAGAGAATTCAGGATATGTTCTTGTAGTGTCCAACAAAGAGGTGAAAACTTGAAAGAAATCATAAACACATTGTGACAAAGTTCGGTTCTAATTTGGTCAAATTTTTGAGTTTTAAAAGTGATAAAGGTTTGTCTTTGGTAATCGTATTGTATCATTCAATTACCAAATTCATTGCTGCCTGTGGGTCGTTATTGATTTACATATAGGCGGCCATTATGGTCGTTAATAGAGCGCCTACAGTGGTAAAATAAGCGAAAATTGCATACAAACCACCGATGGCCATGAATTATTTCAAAATCGATTCTAATATGGCATTTGGTGATTGGGAGAGGACCATCCAAAGACCATTGTTGCATGATTTGATCCTTACAGTTTCTGAGAAAATCATTGAATGAGTTTTCCATAGACCCCAATCATGTTTGTAATTTTATATTAAAATTTTATTTTATGTGGTTATTAACTTTAATAGAAAAAAGAAGGGGAAACGGGGAATGTGTCAAAGAGACAACGACCCAAAGGGGAGTAATAACAACTCAAAGCTACCATAATGTTTGCTTTGCTGTTCATTGCAATTTTTTTTTTTCGAAATGAGACAGTCTTTCCCTTTAAAATGCTGAAAATAGACTAATTGTGTACTGGTTGGACGCTTCACTTAGGCTTTAGGCATATAAATGGTTTAATCTGTCGTCTTTATCATTAAACTACCTAGCTTTCGAGGTGGAAAACCTGAATTAAAACGTCAACGCACCGTTCAGTTTCAACCCTTAAGCGTGCAAAAACTCATTAAAATTGTGTTTCGCAAAATATAAAACTCCTTCCAAAGGATAAAATGAAGTATAATTTAAAAAAAAAATGAATTGTTTTGGTCATTTTTAAAGATTGAGTTTAAACCGCAGACTAAAAATCTGACTTTTCAACCCTTAAGTATGCTTAAATTCATTAAAATTGGGCTTTGCAAAATATAAAACTCCTTCGAAAGGATATGATGAATAAAATTTTGAAAAAAAATTAAATTGTTTTGGTCATTTTTATGATCGAGTTTAAACAGCAGACCAAAAATCTAATTTTTCAACCCTAAAGTGTGCTTAAAGTCTTTAAAATTTTGCTTCACAAAATATAAAACTCCTTCGAAAGGAGATGATGAATAAATTTTCAAAAAATTTAAATTGTTTTGGTCAATTTTACAGACTGATTTTAAACCGCAAACTTAAAATCTGACTTTTCAACCCTTAAATATGCTAAAATTCATTAAAATTTTGTTTTGCAAATATGAAACTCCTTGAAAATAATATGATGAATATAATTTTCAAAAAATTTAAATTGTTTTTGTCATTTTTATATAGTGAAATTAAACCAAAGACTAAAAATCTAACTTTTCAACCCCTAAATATGCTAAAATTCATTAAAATTGTGTTTTTCAAAATAAAAAAAACTCCTTCGAAAGAATAGCATGAATAAAATTTTCAAAAAATATGATTTGTTTTGGTCATTTTTATGGATTGAGTTTAAACCACGTACCTAAAATATAATTTTTCAACTCTAAAGTTTGCTTAAAATCATTAAAATTGTGCTTTGCAAAATATAAAACTCCTTCGAAAGGTTATGATGAATAAAATTTAAAAAAAAAATTAAATTGTTTTGGTCATTTTTATAGACTGATTTTAATCTGCAAACTAAAAATCTAACTTTTCAACCATCAAATATGCTAGAAATCATTGAAATTGTGTTTAGCAAAATAAAAAAACTCCTTCTAAATGATATGATGAATAACTTTTTCAAAAAATTAAATATTTTTGGTCATTTTTAAGGCTGAGTTTAAAAACCAAAATAAAAATCTAACTTTTCAGCCCTGAAATATTCATAAACTCATTAAAATGGTGTTTTGCAAAATATGAAACTCCTTCGAAAGGATAGGATGAAGTATCATTTTCAAAATTTTTTTTTAGATTGTTTGGTCATTTTTATAGACCGACTTTAAACCACAGACTTAAAATCTAACCTTTCAACTCTGAAATATCTAAAGTTCATTTAAATTGTGCTTAAGAAAATATAAAACACCTTCGAAAGGAAATGATGAATAAAGTTTTAAAAAAATTGAATTGTTTTGGTCATTCCAAAAACCGAGCTTAAAATGCAGACTAGTATTATACAGTTTAGGTACCCAATTCTCATTCACAAATACATGTAAAAGATTTAAGTTTGAAGAAAATACAACATTTGTAATTTAATGAAAATGTTTCTCTATATTATATAAAATAAAGGGCTACGCCGAGCGCAGCATGATACGACCGCAGCATGTTGAAACACTGAAATTTTGAACAAAGGTAATTCAAAATGAATGAGGACACAGTAAAGAGTTTGACCCAGTAATTAAATGGACACAATAAAGAGCTTGACTCAGTAATTAGCTGCACACAAACTAAGGAAAAATTTAAATTATTCCTTATAATTCCTTATATATATCGGAAATGGTAAGAGACATGTCAAATTGGTCAGCATACTACTTTAACTATACAAGAAAAGGAATCCGAAGAAAGGACCCCATTTAAATCCAATAAAAAAATAAAAGATTTTACATATTTTGAAAATTGCAATTTCAGCCCCTTTGATCCCTTACGGCTAAGAAACAGTAAGAGCTATGCAAAATCTTTTGACATATACTACCAAAACCTTACAACAAGAGGACTTAAAAACAAAAACAAACAAAAAAATCAAATGAAATCTCATGAAAAACAAAGATTTCATTTATTTCAAAAATTGCAATTTTGGCCCCTATGACCCCTTGTAGCTCGGAAACAGTAAAAGCTACACAAAATCTGTTGCCATACAACAGAAAGCTTATATCAAGAGGAATCCAAAGAAAAAAATCCCATCAAAATCCGATGAAAAATAAAAATTGTGGGTATTCTGCAATTTGCAATTTTCTCCCCATTCGGCCCCTCATACCTAGGAAAAGGAACAAGTTGTCAAAAATCTGATGGTGCAGCTCTATGTTTATTTCAAGAGGAATCCATTGCAAAAAACTGCATCAAAATAGACTAAAAATTAAAAAATTAAAATTTTTGAAAATCCCCCTTTTTGGACCCCATTTATCTCGTGAACGGTACATGCCACGTAAAATCCGTTGAAACACCACTGCTAGGAAATTTAATTAGGAACACACTGAAAGAAACCCCATCAAAATCCAATAAATAATAAATATTCTACAACCAAATATGTGAAAACAACCAATTTTTCCCCTGTTGGCCCCTTTTTTCAAAACGGGAGGGGCCAAAATAGCCAAAACCCACCACAGCCTTTCTTTAGTGCCAAGGAACACTGTGTTAAAATTTCATATGGATTGGTCAACAAGAACCTAAGTTATTGACCAAAAACAAAAGTGTCTACAGACGACAACGACGCCGGACGACGACAACGACGACGACGACAGCACCATACCATTATACGACCTCAAATTTTTTGCGGTCGTATAAAAATCCAATCGAAACCCGATGAAAAATAAATATTTGACATATATAGAAAAATTGCAATTTTGGCCCCTTTTACCCCATGTAGCTCGAAAACGGTAAGAGCTACGCCATATCCATTGACACACCACTGAAAGCTTAAATCAAGAGGAATCCAAAGAAAAAAATCCCCAAAAAATCCGATGAAAAATAAAAATTTGACATATTTAGAAAAGTTGCAATTTTGGCCCCTTTGACCCCTTGTAACTCGTAAACGGTAAGACCTACACAAATTCCGTTGACAAACCTCTGAAAGCTTACATCAAGAGGAATCCAAAGAAAAAAATCCAATCGAAATCCGATAAAAAATAAAAATCTGACATATTTAGAAAAATTGCATTTTTGGCCCCTTTGACCCCTTTTAGCTCGGAAACGGTAAGACCAACACAAAATCCGTTGACATACTGCTGAAAGCTTAGATCAAGAGGAATCCAAAGAAAAAAATCCCATCGCAATCCGATGAAAAATAAAGATTTGACATATTTAGAAAAATTGCAATTTTGGCCCCTTTGACCCAATGTAGCTCAGAAACGGTAAGAGCTACGCCAAATCCGTTGACATATATCTGAAAGCTCAGATCAAGAAAAATCCAAAGAAAAAAATCCCATCGAAATCCGATGAAAAATAAAAATTCTACATAATCTGCAAATTCGCAATTTTGGCCCTGTTCAGCCCCTCATAGCTGGGAAAGGAAACAAGTTATAAAAAATCTTATAGCTGAGCGCCATATTAAATTTTCACAAGGAATCCATTGAAAACAAAGGGAAAGCTGTCAATGTGACAGCAAACCGGGTTTTCTTTTACATGGACAGTATATCTTACACATGGGTTGACCCTCAATATTTGAAATGTACTTATAATTTTCATTAATTTTCAATGTTTAACCTTCGACCAAACTAGCCTATTTCTGAAAGTTCAGCAACTTGGATTTTAATCAAAAAGGAAAATAAAAGTACTGTGCATACATGTACCTCTGATGACGCCTGTTGAGGGCGAAACATGTCGACAATAAATTACATGCAGTTTCCTTAAGTGTTGTTGTCAATCATGTTGGTACCTCTGATACAGGTACAAATGATCTGCATTATAAAAACTTCCTGTCTCAAATACTGTAGGAGATTTGTTCTGGACAAATGGGAGACCTTATTGGAAAATATTTGACGTAATAAGTTCAACAACTGATATTTTTGACATACATTATCAAAAAGTAAAATTAAAGTACCATACATATCTTTGATATATGTACAATTGATATGCAAAATAAAAACTTCCTGTCTCAAATACTGTAGGAGATTTGCCTCGGACAAAGGGGGTACCTTATTGTTAAAAGTTCAACAACTGATATTCTTGAAATAAATTATCAAAAATCGAAATCAAAGTACCATGCACACTTTTGATATATGTACAATTGATCTGCAAAACAAAAACTTCCTGTCTAAAATACTGTAGGAGATTTGCTCCGGACAAAGGGGGTACCTTATTAACAAAAATTGATGTAAAAATGACCAAGTTCAACAACTAATATTTTTCAAAATCAATCACCAAAAATCAAAATCAAAGTACCATGCACACCTTTGATGTAAGTACAATTGATCTGCAAAATAAAAACTTTCTGTCTCAAATACTGTAGGAGATTTGCTCCGGACAAAGAGGGTACCCTATTGTTAAAAATTTGACGTAAAAATGACTAAGTTCAACAATTGATATTTTTGACATAAATTATCAAAAATCAAAGTCAAAGTACCATGCACACCTTTGGTATATGTATAATGGATCTGCAAACAAAAACTTCCTGTCTCAAATACTGTAGGAGATTTGCTCCGGACAAAGGGGGTACCCTATTGTTAAAAATTTGACGTAAAAATGACTAAGTTCAACAACTGATATTTTTGACATAAATTATCAAAAATCAAAATCAAAGTACCATGCACACCTTTGATATATGTACAATTGATCTGCAAAATAAAAACTTCTAGTCACAAATATTGTAGGAGATTTGCTCCGGACAAATGATGTACCAATTTGGCAGCCACCTGCCCGCCCGCCATTTGCACCATTTTAATAACCGGATTTTTCCGACCGAAAACCCGGTTAAAAACTGCATCAAAATCGGACTTAAAATAAAAAAAATATTGTTTTTGAGATTTGCCCCTGTTGGGCCCCATTTTATCTCGTGAGCGGCACATTCTACATGAAATCCGTTGGCATACGCCAGATTGGAAATTTCCTCAGGAGCACACTGAAACAAACCCCATCAAAATCCAATAATTAATAAAGATTCTACAGTCAAAAATGTGAAAACACCCAATTTCACCCCTTTTTGGCCCCTTTTTCTAAAACGGGCGGGGCCACCAACTAAAAATTAAAACCTCTGTTTACGCGTGTGCCAAGATACATCATACTAAAATTTCATAATGATCCGTCGACTAGAAGCAAAGACGCGGACGCCGACGACGCCAACACCATACCAATATACGACCGCAAAATTTTTGCGGTCGTATAAAAATCATACAACCGGGAAACACACCAATATATTATCTTTATTTGTTTTGTCTTAAAATTCCAAATATTTACGTACCCGTCATACGTGATTAACTGATCGATACAACGCGTAATTTACGGATGGGATCAGTAAATACGTTTACATCCGTAAAAAACGTACACATCCGTAAAAATCAGTACAATAGTTTACATTCTTTATTCATGGATCCGTCATCGATCAGTGACCAATCAGTCATCAGTCAGTCGAATATCCGTCATCGATTAGTCAAGAATCCGTCAAAAAGTAATGGCTACTGATACAAAGACTGTTAAATCGTTGTTTAAGGGTATACTCATCTGCTCTTTTCGCTACTCGCGCTGCTCGTTTTCACTGCCCCGCGTGCTCATCTCGATAATTCAGCGATAAGTGGTGGTGGTACAAGTGCCTTGTATCTTGTGGTGGGAAAAGCGACAACTTCGCTGTTTTAAAGTATGCCCACGGTTTCAATTCGCTTTTTCACTGCTCGCCCGTTCATCTCGTGAATTTGAAGGGAGAGGAGGATGGGACTTTAAAGGAAGAGGAGGAGGTAAGAAAAAACATCACAATAGTAACACTTTTTCATCTATTTTTTTAAGGAACCTCCAAGCCCCCATTCAGAACCAATGACTGCTTTATGACGGGGAAAATAAAATATATAAATTTTATATTCATATCTAATTTACTGCCTAATGAAAAGAAAAGCATATAGATACAGAAAACGAGGAAATGCAACAAAAGTCAATAATACACAGAACGTGATAAAACAATAAAAATAGATAGCAATAAAAAAGATACAGATAGCAATAAAAAAGATACAATGTAAGGACAAATGGAATAACAATACAAAATGTGGACCAAGAGTGAAAAAAGTGAGATAATTATGATGGGGTAGGAAACAAAAAGAATTAAACGTTGAAAGTGGTGGGACAAATCGACAAAAATACCAATGCAAAGGTTTAGATAGGGAAATATGTTGGACAATAGTACAGAAAATGCATATAAAAGGTTAAGGTACTCGACAAAAAAATCAAAATGAATAAATTGAAATACAACACATGAGGAGAACTAAAAAACGGATAAGACAATAAGAGGGTTGGGTAGAATACTGGTCCTGGGTTGCCCCAACCTAAGCGTCCCGCCGCTCTCACAACTTTTCATTAAGTTAACGGTGCTCTACATTCGTGACGCTTGGAAGTAGGGTTTATGGATGACCATATAAGGAAAATGGGCATGGTTAATAAGCTCATTTGCATATTCGGGGACATTTTTTGGAGTTTAACATAAGCTCTACGGGAGGATAGGTGTTCTAGAGTGACGTGATACACTACTATAGTGGTATTGACTTTGATGCCGATATGCATCCGCCTTCAGTACGGTCATTATCACAGTTTCGGACAAAAACATTCTTCCACAGACAGCCTTTAATTCACGATAATGACCCGTTTTTCATCATTTATGTTTTTAGTAATTAATCAATTAATTAATCTGATGTCGGGAAACGGGTAAAGATAAGACTTGTCCTTGTTTTCGAACCCATCTTCTTCTATTGAATTGATGGATCAAACTATCAAAAAATTGCGCCTTGTATTTAAAGTCGGTGGTATAATACCTCCTATTTATTTTGAAAAAAATATATGGAATTTATACTGCCCCTCTGAGTGTGGTATTGACTTTGATGCCCATAGTGCACCCGCCTTCGGTGCGGTTATTATCACAATCTTGGTCAATTACACTCTTCCACAGATATTCTGTATTTCGCGATAATGACTCCCTTTTTATCATTTATTGTATAAGTAATTAATCTTATGTCTTTCTTTTCAATGAATTGGGGGAGGGGGGTTGGTGGGGACTTACTTTCAAGTAATTGCACCCTTGTGCATAAAATCGGTGGTATAATACTGCCTATTTTTATATGCAATTATTTTGGCGAGTTGAATATACAAATTCGAGTCGGAAATTCAAATAAAGTCTTAAAAACTAATGTCTAAGTTATAATTTAGTTGCGTGGAAATATTTTTTGTCGTGTTGTTTTTGTTAGTTTATCCAGAAATATAAAATTTTGAAAACAATAAGTTTTGCAGATATATTTATTTTTTAAGCTATATATTAAGGCGGATTGAACAACCTGTTAGCCATACTTAAAATACTTGCACATATAGTACAAGGTAAAAAAAATGGTCCCCTTTTCAGTGTGGTTCTTCACGACAGATTCATTCTTTCTTATTTTGTAGCATCAAAACCCAACCTTTCTAAAGATCTTGCAGCTGGCATGTGTACAGGGGGCAAAGTACACTGAGGGTTAATTATCAAGTCATGCTTAGAACTGAGAAATAAAATGTGTTGAATGTTGTGTTTGCATAATTTGTATAATTTAAAATAAAACCTCTAAATACCAAGTATACATATTCTTAATTATACCTAATAAAGCGCATAGTATTCATTTTGCAATAAGCAATGTCTCAGTGTTTGTATTCTTGCCCAAAAATTCGAAAATCAAAATAAAAATCTTAATTGGTAAAATAAATAGTAAAACATATAAAGAGTCTAAGTTGAAAAAATCCTTTTATTTAGGCTCACTCACGTGATATTTTGTCAAATTTATATTAATATATTATATGAAAATATGTATAACTATATGAAGTATGCATAGATATATGAAAATATGTCGCACAGGCACATATTCATACTAATGTCAAGAAAATATCAGAAAATAGGATGGTAAAGTACTCCATTTACCTCGAAAAATGAAGTTTTAGTGTACGTTTTTCTCATAAAGAGTTATCTGATTTTAACTGTATTATTTCACTTGATTACAAAACGAATGATACCATGGATAGAATAACACCATATGCACATCATTATTATATCAAAATGAGGTTCATTATTGTTTTGGTACCGTGCTAATCTTTATTCTTTCATACTCTATCAAGAGTACTAGTAAAATCACGTGATCACGTGACTTGCATATGCGCGATTTGATATTTTATGGTACAATTTTAATCTACACATATTGTAAGTTACATTGGAACATAATAGATCAATTTTCCAGGTAGGCCGGAAAATGGCCTTATTGCAATCAATCCTTTTCTATAGCGCTTACAAGGATAATTTGTCAATTCTCAAAGTTAAAAAGGGGCATAACTTCTACGAGAATGTTCCAATAAGACTCATTTTCGAATTCCCTTGAGGCATGACTTAAGCTACTGTATAAGTAGTATCAAATCCAATTGGAAATAAATTTTGTAGAGTGCTAAGAGTGCGGGCGGATGGACACCCGGTATTCCAATATTCCAGTATCAGCGGGAATAAACCAGAGGCTCCCAGGAGCCTGTATCGCTCACCTGGCTTTCAGTTGCCACAATCAAGCTAACATTGTAAGTTATACAGTCGATCTTCAGTCCCTCAAACTTTGATGGCTCGTCAAAAATCGCACATCTTGAACTGTATTTAAAGTCTGATAATGTTTTCCTATATTTCGTTGTTGGGTTTTTTTGACAAAAAACATTCTTGCTTAGGACCACCTTCAACATCAGTTTTGAAGTCGAGACATCATTTTGTAAATGGCGGTCAATGAACAATTTTCAACATCGGTTTTGAAGTCGCAGCATCAATATCTATTTGGAAACCAAATTTCCTTGAAATCGGACAATGTTGAATTTTCCCGCCTTTTTTGAAAATGGCCATCAGCGAACAATTTTTCAAGATCAGTTTTGAAGTAGTGACATCAATTCCCACTTGGCTACTAAATTTCATTGAAATCGGACAATGTTGAATTTTCCCGCCTTTTTTGGCGGCCATTTTGAAACTGGCGGTCAACGAATAATTTTTAACGTCAGTTTTGAAGTTGCGACATCAATACCTTTTTGGAAACAAAATTTCATTGAAATCGGACAATGTTGAATTTTCCCACCTTTTTGGCGGTCATTTTGAACATGGCGGTCAATGACCACTTTTCAACACCGGATTTGAAGTGGCTACATCAATATCTATTTGGAAACCAAATTTCATTGAAATCGAACGATGTTGAATTTTCCCGCCTTTTTTCAGCGGCCATTTTGTAAATGGTGGTCAAAAAACAATTTTAAACACCAGTTTTGAAATCCACACAGCATGGCAAACATTTTATCAATATACACTTAACCTTCACCTGCTATAGTTTTGGAAATAAAAGACGAAAAATATGAAAATTTTGAAAATTCCATGAAAAAAGGCCAATAACTCCTACAAGGGTTTTTGGATTTTCTTCAAAATTTCAAGGTTGGTAGATCTTGATATGCTGAACATTTTTGCAATATACTCTTGATCTCTATCTGTTACATTTTTTGAAATAAAAAATAAAAAATGCACAAATTTTGAGAATTTTACGGAAAAAGGGCAATAATTCCAATTTTATCGGATTTTCTTCAAATTTCTGCAATTTACCCCCAATGTTCTATTTTTAGCAACGGCGGCCATGTTGTTTCACCTACCGCCTAATCGAACACAATTTAGAGAAGCCATACTCTGGTGATGATGATTCAGGCCAAGTTTTGTTACATTTGGCCTATATGTTTCAGAGGAGAAGATTTTTAAAATTGTTGACAGACAGACAGATGGACGGACGGACGACGGACGCATAGTGATGGCAAAAGCTCACATGGCCTTTTAGGCCAGGTGAGCTAAAAAGGTCCAGAAGAATGTGGTTTAATTAACTGTGTTGATGTTGCCGATATGAAGCGCGATTTTTACTCTTCTGATTGTCTTAAAAACCTTTTTACAAACGTTGCCAGCGACAAAATCGTTCAATCTTAAAAGCAATCAATTTATTAAGTAAGATTTTAATGCTGCTGATGAGAGATTACTCCTTGAAACACGTGTACAGCATAACGAAATTTACCGTTTTTATGCAACTTCGTTATATTTTGTAAATAAAAGGATCAAATTTAAACTAGTTTCCTATTTTAAATATTGTTACTGAAACCAAAATTTTTCTCCATTATATTTTTAACATTTTACACATCTTTTTTTACTTGTATAAAGCTATATGGATTTATATTGATATTTCTATATATTTATTATAATTGTTTAACATACTTAACGCTTCTTGCGACGATCAAGCTGAAATATTTGTGAAGTTGGCGTGAAGCATCAATCAATCAATCTATCGATGAGTATCGTCAAATTTAACATCATGGAAAAACAGCAGAAGAAAATTAAAACAAAAAAGAGTTCAGGTACTTATCATTTTGTCTCCGAAAAACTTTAATGGAAGATTCATGTCGATTGATAGCTTTCCTTCTTGTCCTCTCTTTTTATTGAAGGATATACAACTACGTACAGCGATTGAAACGTTCAACATTCCCTACCACACGCACACGATTCACACGATGAACGCACACGATTCACTAGATGAACTCACACGATTCACTAGATGAACGCACACGATTCACACGTTGAGCGCACACGATTCGCACGATGAATGATACAGAAACTTCTCGATCGTGTACCGTGTAACGTGCACCGTGTCGGTTAAGTTATCTTATATATTTTCATGAAACGAATTCATATGAGCGTGCAATAAAAGTCGAGAGTCTTGAAATTTCACAGTATAAATTACAATGTGATACATACGACCTCATATAAATCAAACAACTGTAAATTTTGACAAAAGAACAAAAGAAAAAAGTTGGTTTTCCATATGAAACAGCATTTATGATACCAGTGTTACAAACTACCTCTCTGGAACTGTCTCCGCTTTTGCCGTAACAATATCAGAATAGGGTCGGCAAAAACTTAAAATTGTGTAATTGTATCAGCAAAAACGGAAAAGAAATTAATAAATAAATAAACAATGTTAATTAAAGAATAATTAAAATTGAATAAAAACTCCTGATGTATGGTAATAAAAGATGCTGCAAAATCAGTCAGAACTATCTTAGAGAGGAAACATTACTTCTAAATTCCATTTAGACAATACTGAAACTTTCCATAATATAACCATGAATAAGTAAGAAAAGGCACTTTTTCTCTATTTTATATTATACGGGTGTCCGCAATACTAAAACTTAATATAATTTAAATATTAATATAGAAGAAAAGACTCTTTTTCTCTATTTTATATATACTGGTTTCCACAATACTAAAACTTCATATAATTTAACCATAAATATAAAAGAAAAGGCACTTTTTCTCTATTTTATATTATACGGGTGTCCGCAATACTAAAACTTAATATAATTTAAACATTAATATAGAAGAAAAGACTCTTTTTCTCTATTTTATATATACTGGTGACCCCAATACTAAAACTTCATATAATTTAACCATAAATATAAAAGAAAAGGCACTTTTTCTCTATTTTATATTATACCTGTGTCTGCAATACTAAAACTTCACATAATTTAACCATAAATTTAACGGAAAGGGCACTTTTTCTCTTTGTAGCTCACCTACCTATGCCAGGGTGAGCTATTGCCATCCGTCGTTCGTCCTTCGTTAGCTCACTTTCAAAAATCTTCTCATCTGAAACCTCTGGCTTAAATGGAACCAAACTTCAACTGAATCATTACTAGGGTATTTAGTTTCCAATTTTTTATTTTCTATATCTTAGGTCAAACAACATGGCTGCTGTTACTAAAAATAAAACATAGGGATAAATTACAGTTTTTGGGAAATAACTCAAAAACCGTTCAAGATATCAAAAATCTGACACGGAGTAAAAATCATCAGCATGAGAAGATCTACCCCTGCCGAAATTTTGAAGAAAATATGATGACCCGTCTAAGAGTTATTGCCCTTTTTCCATAAAATTTTCAAAATTTTGATGTTTTTTTATTTTTTTATTAAAAAAAAACTATTACAGATAGAGGTTAAGTTTTATTGCAAAAATGTTAAGCATGTTAAGATCTACCCACATGGAAATTTAGAAGAAAATATGATGACCCGTCTAAGAGTAATTGCCCTTTTTCCTTAAAATTTTCAATTTTTTTATGTTTAAAAAAAAGAAAAAAACTATAACAGATAGAGGTTAAGTTTAAATTGCAAAAATGTTCAGCATGTTAAGATCTACCCATATTGAAATTTTGAAGAAAATCCAAGTACCTGTATATGAGTTTCCGACCTCTTCCAAGATGGCCGCCAGCGAATAACTTAGTTTACTGTTTGACCTAATGGGAAAATTCATACAAAGACCTTCTTCATGAAAACCCAACGAATGGATTTGAACCAAACTTGGCATGAATGATGCTTATGAGGTGCTGACCAAGTGTTGTTAATTTGGTGCCGATCTGTCATCCAACATGGCCGCCAGTGGGGATCTTAATTTAAAAATTGGACCCTATGGGAAAATGCATACAAAGAAATTATTCTTGAGAATAAATGAATGGATTTGAACCTAACTTGGCATGAATGATGCTTATGAGGTGTTGACCAAGTGTTGCTACTTTGGTTCCGATCCGTCATCCAACATGGCCGCCAGATGGGGAACTAAATTTTAACATTGGACCCAATGGGAAAATGCATGCAAAAGGACTTCCTTTTGAGAACCACTGAATTGCTTTGACCCATACTTGGCATTGATAATGCTTATGAGGTGCTGACTAAGTATTTTTACCTAAGTGACGATTCATCATTTTATATGACCCACAGCATTTGACCCTATGGGAAATGTGCACAAAGATCTTCAAGAGAACTGCTGAATGGATTTAAATCAAACATGACATGAATAATGCCTGTTAGGTCCTGAACATGTCTCACCAGCTGTGAACTTCATTTAACAAAAGATCTTCTTCTAGAGAACTGCTGCAAAGATTTAAACCACACTTTGCATAAATGATGCTTATGAGAAGTTGACCAATTGTTGTTACTTAGTAGCTGATCCATCATCCAATATAGCCACCAGCATTGAATTGGATCCTATGGGGAAATGCATGCAAAGATGGAAAAGAAAACCACTAAATGGATTCAATTTAAACATTGCATAAATGAAACTTGTGAGATTTTAACCAAGTTTTTTACTTTGGTGCTGATCCGTCTTCCGACATGGCCACCAGAAGCAATAGAGAAAAAGTACCTTTTCTTTTATTATGTTTTATTATTCTTCTCTATTTTATATCAAACCTGAGTGTCCGCAATAAGAAAACTTCATATAATTTAACCATAAATATGGAAGAAAAGGCACTTTTTTTCTATTTTATATTATACCAGTGTCCGCAATGCTAAAACTTCATATAATTTAAATAAAAATTTAACAGAGAGGGCACTTTTTCTCTCTATTTTATATCATACTGGTGTCCGTAATACTAAAACTTTATATAAATAAACAATTAATTTAAAAGGAAGATAACTTTTTCTCTATTTTATATTATACCAGTGTCCGTAATACTAAAAATTCATATAATTTAACCATAAATACAAAAGAAAGGAAACTTTTTCTCTATTTTATATTATACCAGTGTCAGCAATACTAAAACTCCACATAATTAAACCATAAATATAAAAGAAAAGGATTTTTTTTCTCTATTTTAAATAATACTTTTGTCTGCAATACTGAAAATTCATATAATTTAACCATAAAATTAAAAGAAAGGGCACTTTTTCTTTAATTTATTTTATAGTGGTGTCCGCTATACTAAAACTTCATATAATTTAACCATAAAAGATCACTTTTTCTCTATTTTATATTCTACCGGTGTCTGCAATACTAAAACTTCATATAATTTAACCATAAATATAAAAGAAAAGGCACTTTTTCTTTATTTTATATTATACCTGTGTCCGCAATACTAAAACTTTATATAATTTAACTATAAATTTAAAAGAAAGATAACTTTTTCTCTATTTTACATTATACGAGTGTCCGCAATACTAAAACTTCATATAATTTAACCATAAATATAAAGGAAAGGCACTTTTTCTCTAATTTATATTATACCAGTGTCCGCAATACTAAAACTTCGTATAATTTAACCATAAATTTAAAAGAAATGGCACTTTTTCTTTATTTTATAATATACTGGTGTCCGCAATACTAAAACTTCATATAATTTAACCATAAATTTAAAAGAAGGGCACTTTTTCTCTATTTTACAATATACTGTTGTCCGCAATACTAAAACTTCATATAATTTAACCATAAATTTAACAGAAAGTTCATTTTTTCTCTATTTTATATTCTACTGGTGTCTGCAATACTATAACTTCATATAATTTAACCACAAATTTAAAATGAATGGCACTTTTTATCTATTTAATATTGTACCGGTGGCCGCAGCACTAAAACGTCATATAATTTAACCATAAATTTAAAAGAAAGATCAATTTTTCTTTATTTTAGATTATAGCGATGTCCGCAATACTAAAACGTCATAATTTAACCATAAATATAAAAGAAAGGGCACTTTTTCTCTATGTTATATTATACAGGTGTCCACAATGCTAATTCTTCATATAATTTAACCATAAATAAAAAACAAAAGGAACCTTTGCACTTTTTCTCTATTTTATATCATAACGGTGTCCGCAGTATTAAAACTTCCTATGATTTAACCGTAGATATAATATGTTTCATCTGATTAGACTTATATTGAACAGTCTGCATTGTTATAATGAATATTTTAAGTTGATTATATAAAGGTTTGTGTTCCAAAACAATACATGGTGAATAAAAGGATATAGAATAAATGCACATGAGACAAAGTCTCTACAAATACATGGTAAAAAACAAGCAAAGGAACAACGCTTTTATGTTTTTGTGACTAAACATCGCCAGGGATACTTAATCTGATAATCTTTTAATCTTTTTCTTGAAAAAAAATAGAAAAAAGAAGGGAAACGGGGAATTTGTCAAAGAGACAACGACCCAAAGGGGAGTAATCACAACTCAAAGCCACCATAAGATCTTCAATCAACGGTGAGAAAACCCCACACCCAACGGCAGGTCGGAATCGGCCCCTGAACAAAGAGCAATCAAGTCCAGCGAAATAAACATCATCCTAGACTCCTATAGACTCCTATAGACATAAAGTAAACTAACTAGAAAAAGGACAAGACACACAAAGGTTTAATAAATTCCTGACTTAGGACAGGCGCAAACCTGCTGCGGCGGGGTTAAACTAGTTTTATTGGATCCAAACCTCCCCCTACAGCCAATGTGATAAATAAAAAAACAATCGTAACAACAGTAAAATTCAGTTGGCAACAGGACTGAGTCAATTGTGAAAAATGAAACTGAAAGAACTAAATATACGGACAAAAACATGAAATCACTAGTATATTTCGAGTTAAAAATTATAGAAATAAAACAAGCGTGTTGTGCAGAAAACTGTCAAATCTATCTATAAAATGCGGAATTTAAACGAAACGAGTAAACGCACGTTACACGATACACGCAATAAACGGTACACGATACACGATGAACGCAAACGGTCTACACGATGAACCCACACAATTCACACGATGAGCGCTATTTTGGGAATGTTGAACGTTTCCATTGCTGTATATTTTAATAAAGTAAACACTGGTCACAAAAAAATCTTTTCAGAGTCAACTTCAAATCATCGGTTACAATAAAATTTCACCTTCTATTGAAATGGTTTAGTCTCTTATTAGAAGTCTGTCATTTAAAGACGTATCGTATCCACATCGGATACGTCAACGTATCCATTTAAAAAAGCATATTGGAAAATTAATAATTACAAAGAATGAAAAACAACTAATTGAAATATTCAAGTTTTATACTGAAAATGAAAAAAGAAATACCTCGATATTATGCGTCAAAAAGGAGAATCAATCTCCTGTCACACCGGTTCATACACAGACATAGAGTCTTCCCTAGTATCATTACGGTTGGGTCTGTGTATCAAATTAGCTATCTTCCAACCCTAGTAACCTTAGTAATGTTGAGATTACTCTGAACCATTTAATGCTACTTAAGGTTAAAGGTCCCCTTTTACAGTTCAATGTTAAACCTATGGGAATTTTGTGTAAAATCCCCAGCCTTATAGGCTTGTTGGTTTATACCATAAATTTATCTGCAAATTATTGCGATAATTACTCATGCAAAGCTACCATTATTTTATGCTAAAATTAACAAATTTAATGATTTCGCAGAAAAAAATCTTGTAAATATTTTGGTAGTTGGATGTTTTTTGGGACATAAGAGTGGTCTGTTCGAATGATTTGCCATTTTCTGTTTGGTTTTTCGTAAATTTCTCATTCATTTGTTGATGCTTGTTGCAACGAATGGTAGTTTTGTATGCATAAACGAAACAATTATCTGTAAACGAATTTTGGTGAAGAACCAACAAGCCGTTGAAGCTGGGGATTTAACATAAATTTCCCATAGATTTAACATTGAACTGAAAAGGCGACCTTTAAAAGAAATTTGCTTACATTTTTTCTCAACAGGCCTAAGACATTATTTAACCGGACTGAAGCAATTATACGGGAATTTTATTCGCCGAGAACTTGGCTTACTAGTGATAGTCACATGTTCTTTATAAGTTCTTAATATTTTCAGATGGTTTCATTTCTAACCCTTCGCTCTTGTTTAGTTTCATTACATATGAAGCTAAACATAATCAGCTCCCTCCAATTGAAGTTTTGTCCTATCCCATCACAAATGAGAAAAAATTGAGTACAATCCAACAAAATAAAATAAGAATAAAATATAATAAAAGATACAAACACTAGAATCTTAAACAAATAAAAATTTAATGTCCAACACATGAAAAAGGAACGTATATTGATTTGATAAACCATGAATTATAATTTCTTCGAAACAGACTTAGGCACGGATCATTTGATAGTGTGGGGGGGGGGGGGGGGGGGG